>PVIY010013146.1:41152-60036 GCA_004026745.1 Myrmecophaga tridactyla
TCACCCCGGGGAAAGTTGTTGGAACCCAGGGGCCTGGAGAGAAGACCAGCAGAGACCATCCTGTGCCTTCCACGTAAGAAAGAACCTCAGTGGAAAGTTAGCTGCCTTTCCTCTGAAGAACCAACAAAATAAATCCCCTTTTATTAAAAGCCAATCCGTCTCTGGTGTGTTGCATTCTGGCAGCTAGCAAACTAGAACATCAGGGAACTCTGCCCCTTGAAAAATTATGTAATATGAAAATGCATTCATCTATTCCCCTTCGTGCAAGGCTTCTCTGAGCCAATGATTTTTTTTAATTTCCTTCTAAGGCATTGACAGATACTAAGTAATTTTGAGTTTCCTTTTCTTTTTTTACACTTTCTACTCATCATCATGTCAAATATCTATGAAATTGATTGCTGTTGCTTACATTATCTGCTATTGTCTAAAATGGATTTTATGCCCTCAAAGCTAGGAACTGTGTTTTATTTTTCTTATACTCTAAATGCCTGACACATATTAGACACCTAGGATGGATGGATGGATGATTGGATAGTTAGACAATTGGGTGGTTGGACATATGGGTGCATGGATAAATGCATGGATGGGTGGATGCATGGATGAATAGATGGATGGATGGATAGATGGAAGGACAAATGAAGAGGCTGAGTCCCCCTGGGACTGTACATGAAGGAGAGAAGAATGTACACCAGGTAGTCCACTGCACTGCGCCAGACCTTGAGCTCACCTTTCTCCCCATGTTAAGGTGCCCAGAGCAGACCTGTAGTATTGTACAAAAGTCATAACTACTTCCCTAATGCTGTCCATCTCCATGTCACCCGCCATCTCTTATTGAGATGTGTTGAACAAATAAAAACAGGAAAATGGTTCCCAAAAGAAAGATGAAGGGGGAAGGGAACAGGGTTATACCCTTCCCATACCACCCCCAACCCAACTCCAGAATTAGAGCTTTAAAACCAGCCAGCCCCTGGCAGTTCAAGGGTAGCTCAGTGTTAGAATTCTCGCTGTCAGGCACAGACCCGGGTTCAATTCCGGGAGCCTGCACATGCCAAAGAAAAGAGAAATCTAAAACAAGCCATCTCCTTCACACCCAAAGAGTGAGTCAGCTTATCCGCTTGCTCCACAGAGAACAGAGGTTCTCAAAAGATGGTTCCCAAGAGGCCCCCGGAACCCACACTGCACAGGCAGACTCTGAGTCCCCTCTAATGAAGCTATTCAAGGAGTCCAAGTGGCCCCCCAGTGATCCTGATGCAGGGGGTCGGTGAGAGTCCGTGGTGTGCAGCCAAATGTAAGCAGCATCCAGCAGCCCCTTGCGTTACAGGAGGCATGTGAGAGTGCAGAAAGCACGGCAGGTTCAGTGCACACGTGTGTGATTGCTGTGCCCATTCTAAAGGCAGTGTGGTGAGCGCTCTTACAAACTAGGGAGGTTTTCATAATAAGAAAGCCAGCTGAGGTTCAACAGTAGGTTCTGGCTCAAGCTCTAAGAGAGAAATCTGGAATTGCTAGCATAAAGCAGCATGCTTGTTGACTTCCTCAAATGCTCCGTAGCAGTGGCCTTTTCCCTCCCTTCTGGAGAAAATTATTTGCTGCCAGCCTTCTGTCAACTGAGACTTAATATAGCCACCTTTCCTCTAGCCTACACAGCAACAGGCTGCCTTGTCCCCAGGAGCACCTGTGCAGAGGAAGGGGCGGCCCCCTTGTGTCCTGACTCCAAGCTCCCGTTCCCACCCGGGACGCCTGTCCTCACCTCAAGCCCCTGAGCTGTGACCAGATCGGCCCCTGGGGTCAGGAATCACAGCCCGTGGAGCTTTGGCTTCCCATTGACTGTGGCCACACCTCCCTGGAAGTCAGATTTTCCATGGAGCTTCACACCTAAGGGAGACGTCTGTTCTCCCTCTACTCAAGTGTACACCAAAGTGGTGTGTGCCCCAGGGGAAGCGGGATGTGGGGCTGGAGACACAGAGATGAACCTTCCTTGTTTTAAAAGTAATTTTCCATTTACCATAAATTACACCATTTAATTTAGCATGTACTACATACATGTAATAATATATGTGCATATATGTATACATACAGGCATACAGAGAGATGTTTAGAATGAGGCTAATTTTTAAATGAATGTGCTTAAAGAAAATCAATAATAGTAACATGCTGTATCAAAAATTGTGATGTAAACACAGTATTTGGGGATGATCTATAATCCAACCCCTTGGCTATGTAGATAGGAGCCTCATGACAAAGAGATTGATTGTCCAAGGTCATGCAAAACTGGAAATCCCCAGGTCCTCTGCCCAGGTCTTTCTCTCCTGCCACCCGGCCTCGCCGGTTTGGAATAATCCTTCTGGAGAAGGCACAGCCCAGTACTATATGAAAGAAGTATATTTTCAGAAAGCCTAAAGGTGGGCACTGCCCCCTGACTTGTGCCCTGGGGGGTGCGGCTGTGCACAGTTCAGGATGAACTGCAGACTTGTCAGGGGCGACATACATGCAGTGACTCAGACAGATCATCCCCGAGTTCAGCACCGCTGCATCCCTCCCTCTGTTCCTTCACAAAACCCTCTATGAGGATTGAGGTCCTGAATTTACTGTGTGACTGTCATCTCGGCTTTAACATTGGCCTTTTCCCATCTGTGAAGCAAAGGAAAGTAGATGCTCTCCAAGGGATGCTGACAGTTTTAAAAGGGTGCAGCAAAGTTCTTGAAACTAACCATATTAATAAAAAATGTCACCATCAGCAGGTACAAAGCACATTCCCGTGCTGGCCGGAGGAGCCATGGAGGATCTCGGAAATAAGAAAATAATAATAATTGCACACGCCTCTGCGTGTCTGCAAGGACCGTCCTAAATGCTTAGGTGTTTTAACCAGCAACAGCCCTGTAAGGTAGGTATTGTTGTTACCTCAACTTCACAGAGGAATCTGAGGCACAGAGAGGTGAAGTAATTTGCCAAAAGTCTGAACCCGGGCCGTCTGGTATCCAGATCTATGTAGACAGTAACAAGAGATGAGGCAGGGCCTTTGAGATTTCCCAGACCCTTAGAATAAGTTGGGAGCTTTAGAAAAATGCCAATTCCCAGGCCGTATGCAGACCAGTTAAATCAGGAGGGCTGGGGGGGGGCGGGGCTGGGCATCTGTGAGTGACCAGGTTAAAGCCTCTGCTCCCCCCACCGTGGCTCTGACACACAGTCAGAAGACAGAACCTTTCTGCTCGCATCTTCTCGCCTTCGTTTTATTTATTTATTTATTTTTCTCCTTCATTTTAAAGGCAGGAAAACCAAACCCCAAAGATCAGTGACTGGCCCCAAATCACAGCACCAGGTACTCACCACTCCTACCAGTTTCCCCCCACAGTTGCTACTTATCACAAAAATTAAGATTATAAGCCTAATTTTATAGAATTCTAGATCATACAAGGTGCTTGTGTGTCCTGAAAAAATATTACTTCAGTTGTAATTTCCCAACCTATAAACGTAAATAAATGTACATAGAAACAAACCAGGGGACTGTACCCAGCATTGATGGGACTTAGTCAAGATGAGATGGGAGAGGCTTTCACTTTCTAATTTACATTCATTTTATGTTTGATAAGTTTTATTACTTTCATAATCAGGAAAATCAACTTTAAAAAAAAACAGATCTGAAAAAAAGAATTACGTCTTTCAAGATGCTTTTCATGGCAAAGAAGCTTTTTGAACTATAAACCAGTAATTGCTCATACAACTTGTTGTGCTTGAGCTTTTCAGGCTTTCTAAGCTGCCACTGTCATTTTTCTTTCAATGAATGAAAGGGATCTTTCCAGGATGGAAAACCAGTTTCTTGCCCTTTTAAGAAATGGGTGGCAGGACTGGGTGTTGATCAGATTTCCAAAGAAGGCTGAGGTGATACAGCCTCTTGAGTCTTTGGACTCTGTAAGCCTAGCTGTGTCCCCTTAAACCCTCCCATTAAGCTTGCCTAGCCTAAGCTGTCAGGAGGTCTTCAGCCACTAAAACTGGCGTACAACACACCACAAGCAGCCAGCCACCAGCTGCTCTGGATCTTAATGAATAATTTAGAAACAAATTACCCTTTTCCAAATGAGCCCAATAAAGACTCACTGAATGCACCCCTGTGCTTTCCTCTCCCAGGCTCTTGCAACTCCAGCTGCCGTAATTAAGCCTCTCACTTCACTAGTCCTAGTCTAAGAAGAATTCAGCTGATTTAAACCTGATAAAGGGAAATTAAGTGCCCCTTGCATTTCCCCTGCAAAAGAAATCATCTGCAGGCAAACGATCTCTAAAACCTGTTTCTATAGGCACCACCTCCAGGACAGAGCTCTACCCTGCATTTTGACCTTGTTAAGAAAGAGGTGTGGTTTAAATAGTCAGTTTCATTGGGTGCTAATGGAATTTTGTTTTTGTTTTTTAATCTTTCCTGGCAAAGCTTGGACCATACCTTATTATATTTAAGTAGTTTAAAAGCAAGCTGGGTTGGCTCCTTGGAAAAATGGATGCTTCCTGGCTGGGACAATGAAAGTGCAAAGTGAGTTTGGAACATCTCATTGTTCCAGTGCTCAAAAGCTAACAGGGAAATGTCAAGAGGATGCCAGAGCCAGCAGAAGAGATTCCCACCACCACACCTGGAGCAGTCTGAGCATCAAAATGGACAATGACAAGAATGGATTAAAGTGTGTTGAATTGAATAAAGCATACCAAAAAAAGGAGGAAAAATTAAAGGAAAGGCTCTTTATGGCAGAATGCCAAATAATAAATACAGAAAGAAGCAGAAAACCACTCTTTACAACCACTATAACAATAGTTGATTCAGGCAATGAGTTATCTGTGGATACAAAAGTAAAAGTAAAAGACTGAAAAAATGATATTCATTCAACATGCATAGATAACTTAGTAACTATAAAGGTAAAAGGACACCTTTATAGAAGAAATCTGAAGGCACCACCTTTGCCAAATGTCCAAACTCAAAAAACATATCAGACAACTCCAAATTGAGGGCACTTTGCCAAATGTCCTTTAACCATCAAAAATCATCTGTATCAGTAAAGACAAAAAAAAAAAGTAGGGGAACCATTCCAGATTAAAGGAGACTGAAGAAGACATGTCAGCACATGCAATACTGGGAAAGCGAAAAATGGCCATAAAGGACATCATTAGACAACTGGGGACACTTGAATATGGGCTGTATTGTGTCCCTGTTAAATCTCCTGACCACCAATTACATTGGAGTTACGTAGGAGAATGACCCTGTTATTATGATACACATGCCAGAGTATTTAAGGTTAAAATTTTGTAAAGTCTCCCACTAACTCTCAAATTGTTCTATGAAAACAACAAAATATAGGTGAGAGAGGGAAGCAAACGTGGCAAAATGTTTCATTTGGTTGTGTAAGTGAAGGTATTTGGATATTCGTTGTTCTATTTTTGCAACTTTTCTAGAGGGTTTTAATAGTTCAAAATAATAAGCGGAGAAAGAAGAGCAAGCTGGGTTTGAATTCTGTTTTCATATTACTACTTAGCCTTGGTAGGAAATGCTCTTGAATTCAATAAGTTTTTAAAAATCACCTTAAAATCAAAGAAACAGAAATTTCTGTATCCTTTACACTCAAAAGCATAGGGATGGGCGGGCCGCGGTGGCTCAGTGGCAGAGTTCTCACCTGCCATGCCAGAGACCTGGGTTCAATTCCCGGTGCCTGCCCATGAAAAAAAAGCATAGGGATTCACTGAAACCGAGTTTAGCTGTCCCGTGGGTCTCCTCGGGCACAGATATACAAATACTTATGTGAGAAATCAGCAGAAGACGTGACAGCTGTCCAACAAGTGAGCGCTCTACTGCTCTGCCTTTTCTAGAAATATGGGCCTCTCGGAACCTTCCAGAAGTCAGAAAAAAGAGGAGGGACACTTATACTTGGTTTTTGCCCCTTCAAGTTTGAAAAAAAAAAGGCTGTGAGTTGTTTCTCTTCCAGATAAAATTTGACTCTGCAGTGTCAATCACCTGCTTCCACAAACTTAAGGTTAGCTGAGTTTTCATAGAATATTAAAAGAGAGGCTTTACAGCAGGGTTTGGGAAACAGGCGGTGCCAAACCCCTTCTGTTTTTCCTGGCCCACAGAGTTGCAAAAAATTGCAATGAGTTGCCAACATTTAAAAGTCAGGAAAGTTCACTTAACATCCAGATTTCCAACATTTCTCAAAATACTAGAAAGATTTGGCAATGCTAGAAAAACCAGAAGCTCTGGCAGTGCCGAGTGCATGCTCTCCTTGGCGACAGCAGGCTGGAGCTGGTATGGGTGGCTCCGTCTGGATGGAGCATGCCCTCTCTGCTTCCCCAAAGACGCAGCATGCCATCTTCTATCTGACACACACATTCACTCATGCATTCACTTCTGTGGACTGCCTTGTCTCTGGGGGCACTGGACATGGAGACCAGAGGGCGGGGGGCGTAACACCAAGGGCCAGGCTTGTGCTGCACCAGAGCCCAATCCCTGCCCTGGAAAGTACAGAATTGTGGAAGCTGACAACACCAACACGTTAGGTCCTGGATGGCTTTGCTAAGCTCACAGCCACACCATCCAAACGGCCACCAACACTGTCCTTTAGTGGTAGACGGAGCTGACAGGTGAGCAGACTCTGGAACCAGACTTCCAGGACTACCTCCTGCCCTTCACTAGCTCTACAGAAAAATTCCCAAACCCCGTGCCACTGTCACCTGACCTCTAAACAAGAGCAGTAATCACAATCACACTGACTCATGGGGCCGTTGTGCAGTTTAATTTTGTTCACAATTGAGAATGCAGAGCACTGCAAAGTGTTCTATAGTACTATTTTACTATTATTATTTCGACTTGGCTGCAGCTTTGTTCCAAACTGTGAAAGATCTTGAAGGTGCTACCACACTGGGCACAGCTTTGGGCCAAGAGAAAGCCCATCCTAGCTTCTCGGTCCAGCTCTGCCTCGTCTAGCTGTGCAATCTCACATAAAGCTCATGATTTCTTTAGGGCTCCCTCTCCTTTTTGGTAAAGTGAGAGTTGCCACTCCACCTGCTGACGGCCGCAGTAAAGCCCATGTTTCCTAGTTGTACCCTCAGACTTGGAGCTCCAGGAGGCTCTGCCCTTGGGAATTGCACGGACAGAGTTTTCTGTGTGACAAGAACCCCAGGGCAGACACTTTTTGGTCTGTATGCTTTAAACTATGTCACTCAGTCAAGTTAAAATCATATATAGCCTTGGTACTTCCAAGTACACTGCAGATTTACTGGGTAAAAAAATGAAACAACATCATCCCACTAAGATTGAAGGAAACCAAAAGGACCCGAGCATCTTTTTGAAATTTTAGATGGACTTGCTTCATTCATTTTGGCTTAAAGGATAGGATGGAATTGGAATAATGGGTGAAAGCTAGAGAGAAACACTTTAATTCAAGGGTTTCACTCTAAACCTGATGCCACTTTATGATCAATTACTGGCAAGATTCTTAATAGTTTTCATATATAGTAGCAAAGACCGAAACCGTTAAGACGTAATTGTAAAAGCAGCTGGACTTGCAGGGTCGTGAAGCTGACAGCACATGCAATTGGCCTTCACCAGCACCCCAACCGGAAATCAATGTCACTGTTAAATTGTCCTAAGCATTATTGATTAAGTCACATGACAGAAAATATAAGCATGAAATAATCATTTAATTTCTATAGAACAAAAAGTCTTCACTTACCCAAGGGAGACCGAGTCACAGTGAGGCTTACAGTTACAGACCTGCGAAAGGGCAGGCCCGTCGTGTCAGCCCTGCAAGTCAGAGTCCCGTTGCCTTGGGGCGTGAGAGACAGGACGCTCGCTGCATTCCGAGGGTCCTCAGGGTCAGGGACCCAGGACCAGCTGGAGTGGCTGACCGGGACGCCGACCTCCCAGGCCAGGGCTGGGAGTGGGCTCCAGCCCAGCGCTTGACAAGTAACATTACAAGGTGCGTCCTCGGGGACCACCAGCCCAGCCCCGGGGATGCTCAAGTTTCCCACAACTACAGAAGAAAAAGAGAAACATTCGGAAGAAATGACCACACCTCGAAATACCTACATTTTCTCTTTAAAAAGTTTTGCTTCAAATCACATTGCCCGCGAGAGATCTTCCCAAACCCCAAAGAGGATGCGTCTGTATCAGGAAACCCTAACTCAGGTTTATTGGTGTCTTTAGTTTTACCTGCCAGGGTCCCTGTAGAAAGTAAAATTGCTCATGGGAAAACGTAGCATTACTGAGAAAATGCATTTTACTTTGCAGGAACCCAGGGAAAGCGCATTGTCCATGAAAGAGAAGGCCATGTGCTCCCGTGGGGGCTCTGCCCTCACCCGTCCCTGCTCAGCCTGGGAGCAGGAGCAGGAAGGAAATGACCTTGACCTTCTTTTCATTTTGAGGAGCCACAGCCCAGAGCCTCAGGGAAGTAGGTCTTTTCCTGGTATTGGCCAATCTGATTTATTGGACTTATTTATATTTGGGTCACAGAGTTTTAAACATAATTTTGTACAAAATATTTTTTCTTGTTAGAAATTAAATCAAAACAAATCTCATCAAATTACAGAAATAACTAGGCCAAATCACCTATCAGAATATGTTCATCAGGAAATTCATCTTAAGGTTTTTATTAAGGACCCACTGGTGCATGCCAGTGCCCACACTGTTAGTAACCCAGCTGAAAATAACCCTGGATTTTCTAATCATGCTGAAATAGCCTGAGGGCTGGACCCTGTAAAGACACAGCCTTAATGGAATACACATTGAGAAGGTAAAATTAAAATGTCCCGAAACACCCTGCTGCATAGTATAATGGGAAGAACACAGGGCTAAGAATCAAAAAATCTGTTTTCAGTCCAGGCTCTGCCACAAAAGTGCCACCACCCAGCAAGTCACAGAAACTTTTAGGCTCTCAGTTTCCTGCTTGTCGAATGATATTATTTGACTGCATCAGCTGTTCACTAGCATTTTGGTCTCAAGACCCCTTTATATACTGAAATATCATGGAGTATAAGGTGTACAGGTGATAGAAACTACCATGTGATTCAATTCCTGACCCAATACCCACCCCCCAACCCCCCAAAAAATCACTGAGGACCCCTAAAGAGGTTTTGTATGGGTGTTATCTCCTGATATTTACCATATTTAAAATTAAATCTTGATTTAGTGTTAAATACTTACTAAAAAATAACTCCACTGCATATCATAGAGGATATATTTTTTATTTTTATGAAAACTAACTATATTTTTAAACCAAAAAAAAAAAATTAGAAGAATGACATGGTTTGCCTTTATGCAAATCTCTTTGAAGTCTGCCTAGATTTCATATTGCCTCTGCAGTCAATCAGTTGCAATATATTGTTTCATTTGAAGTACATAAAGAAAATCTGACTTCCCCCAGATCTCTAGCTGGGAGAGTAAGGAGCATCTAACAGCGTTTTCAGATCATCATGGATCGTCTTCTTTGATCCTATTCAGAAACTCAACAAGTCATGGTTTCTTACAAATTAGATGCACTGTGGAATCTAAAATGGTATCAAGGGACCTTTATACTGCATGGGTTTAAAATGCATTGCTCTATGATTCATCATATGCCTAGAACACAAGCGCTCTTAGACTTCTTCAGGGTTTTTTTCCTTCCTGCAAATTGTGGACCAAAGTTTTGTTTTTTGGTTTTTTTGTTTGTTTGTTTGTTTGTTTTTGTCTGCCTCTAGTGCTGGAACCCCAGAAAGTGGGACTAGTGCTGCCCTCAAAGTCTTAACTCTTTACCGCCCTGCCCCTGCCTAGTGGTCAGAACTGGGGTGACTTCTCCTACCTGGCTGCACAGTGTCTCCACTGCAGGGGCCTCGCAGGGTCCCCGGCTTGCATAGAAGGAGTGTGACAAGGTGTAAATATTTATGACTTTTTGTACCTGTTGTAAAACCAGGGGAGCGCGACGGGGTTTTTTTATGGGGACACAGATGTATATTTTGATACCAGCAGTTACAGGTTCAGTATTGTAAGCGTGGAGCCGAGCCCTGTCCACAGCTCACGCCATTGCCCAACCCAGGCGGCTTGCAATGCGAAAAGAATTGATTAAAACGATTTTATAACAACAACAACAAAAATCCATTGCTCTACCTGGCACTTTGAATGAATCTTTCCCCCTGCCTGATTTCCAATGACACATTAGTCATTGGCAAGGACTGGTTCACTGAGTTAAGCCCTTAAAAACTTCCTAAGGCTTATGGAAACCTCCCTAGCATTATGATCACCTCAAAGACCAGCCTGCAGGGACCTGGGGAGACGCCCACCATTCCCCAGGCTACACTGATTAGATGACCTCCCAAAGCTCTCTTACTCTGAAATCTTAGCTTTCCAACTGTTCTTTTCCTGAAAATTCTCTTGGAATAGTAAGTCACCTTTGCTAAATCAAGGACTACTTTAAATCCAACAATGAATGGGGAAAGGATTTGTCCCATAAGGCTTAAGAGTTGTGTGCTTGTTCCTTTGTTTGTTTTGTTCATTCCTCCACTGTTTGCTTTTTTTTGAGAAGAGGGTTAAGAATGCAGAAGCTGGATACAAAGTATTACATCAGTTAGTAACACAGGCTCTCTAACTCAGTGCCTGAGGCCCTCACAGCCCAATAGGCCTCCACTGGGTTTGGTGAGTTAATGATAGGCTTGGGCAATCAATGGGCAAATACAGCAATCTGAAGCATTTCCTTTCTCAGTATACAATTGTGATTCACCTTTCTCCATAGGCATTCACAGATGTTATCTAGTAGCAGGACACAGTCTTTAAAACAAAGGTGATGTCTAAAATTTTCACACAGATTTTGGATGATTCCACTTGGGGTTACATAAACCCTCTT
This sequence comes from Myrmecophaga tridactyla, assembly GCA_004026745.1. Classification (NCBI taxonomy): domain Eukaryota; kingdom Metazoa; phylum Chordata; class Mammalia; order Pilosa; family Myrmecophagidae; genus Myrmecophaga; species Myrmecophaga tridactyla. The sequence continues at coordinate 51,991 of PVIY010013146.1, forward strand.
GATTTTGCTGATATATAAGGGGTAGGGGTGGGACCAATCCTTGGATCATTCATTTTCAAAATGACATGATCTGCCTCTTTCAAGATTCCTTTTTCCCCTGAGAGACACCCATTGGTCAGAGAACATTTCTTCCACTGAGAACAAAGTGGGCCTGGGTGAAATGGTCAGAGCTCTATCCTAGCCTGAGCTGTTCCTCCTGGGGGACTTGGGAGAAGTCTTTAATTTCCCTGGATGCTTGTCTTTCCATCTGTAAGAACACCACATTCCATGGTAATTAACCATGTATAAAAAGGCATGTTAGGGATGTTCAGATACTGTTTTAGATTTATAGTTTTGGGAAGATGCTATAAAACCACATGGATTTATGGATTTGATATGCTTTACAAGCAGCAAAAAAAAGTGATGCCTTTGATCCGTTTCCCTAATCCTGAGTAACAACCCTCTCTTTCCCCTTCCCATTTTGCCAAACACTGCAGATGTCGGAGGCAAAGCTCGAATTGTCCCTTCCCCATGTAGTGCTCCATGAATGCTCTACCAACTCTCTCATCTCCTTTCCCGTTTTGACCTGAACATGTTTTCCTTCCATTGCATTCTCCAGCATCTGCATCCATCGTGCACTGGCTTTATCCCCTCTTCTTGCGAGATCCTTGAGGGCAGGAGCTGTGTCTTCCTCTATTCATCTTCGAGTCCCCTTAAATCCTAACACAAGGGCCTGCTCCTCTCGGGAACACAACAGATGATAGCAAATGACTGTAGAGCCATCACTGCGAGCCAGGAGCTGCCCCAGAGGCTGTACACAGACCTACTTGTTTGAGCCCACAGCAGTCCTATGACAAAAGCACAAAGCCATGACATATTGTGTACAAGGCACACAGGCAGAAGGGCCCGGGTGCCTGCATCTGCACTCGTCCACAACTGGCTCCCCAACTTGACATGCAATAAACTCAACTAGCTTTGGAGCCATCAAGCATCCTCTCAGTTACTTTCATCATTTCATCCTCAAAATACACCCGTGGTAATGGAAAGGCTGGAGGGAAGTGTCTGAAAATGTGGAGCTGTGTTCCAGTAGCCATGTTTCTTGATGATGATTGTATAATGATATAGCTTTCACAATGTGACTGTGTGATTGTGAAAACCTTGTGTCTGATGCTCCTTTTATCTACCTTGTCAACAGACGAGTAGAACATATGGAATAAAGAGGAATAATAGGGGGAACAAATGTTAAAATAAATTTAGTTTGAAATGCTAGTGATCAATGAAAGGGAGGGCTAAGGGGTATGGTATGTACAAATTTTTTCTGTTTTCTTTTTATTTCTTTTTCTGAATAGATGCAAATGTTCCAAGAAATGACCATGATGATGAATATGCAACTATGTGATGATATTTTGAATTACTGATTATATATGTAGAATGGAATGCTCAAAAGTTAAGAATGTTTGCGTTTGTTTGGTGTTTTTCAGTACTAAAAAGAAAAAAAAAATACACCTGTGTAGTGGGTGGGGAAGCCTTACCCCATATAAGAGATGATGAAATCGAGATATTTCAGGGGTCACACAGCAGGTAATTGATGAAAGCAGAACCAGAAAACATATCTTTTGATTCCCTTTCCTGTGTTCTTTCCATTATTCAGCAAATTATTTAAAAAGAATCTGGTCATGCAAACTTGGCCAATAATCCTAATAGTCTCATAAAATCACCTACTTTCAAAATATTGTTACCCCAGTTAAACCACACAAAATTAAAGATGCAGAAATGTTACACAATAATTGACTGAACTTTTAAAGAAAAAGAACATAAAATGCAAATGTAAATTGTAGACATGTACAGCCACCAAATGTTATCAAATTTGATTTGCTGACACCATAAATATAGACTGAATCTATAGGAATTTCTTTTAGAAAGCATCTATATAGATTAAAACAAAGACAGTTCAGAGACACAACATGATCTATTATAGGGAGTGCTACCATAGAAATCAGCAGCTCTCCTAGCTCCGGTGCATCTATAAATAATATATAAATTCACTTTTAAAGAATGCAAAGTCATTGAACTTTGATAAGAATATTCTAAATCTTTGGAAAGTATCCTTTTATTTTTTTCACCAAATAGTATGATTTTCAGCACCTCAAAATTACCTTCAAAGATGAAAAATGCTACCCATGACTATATTTTTGGTACATTCTTTTCTTTTCTCTAGAAAACTTGATATATTGAGTGAACACACAGCTTTGGCTTTAAGACGCTATTGTTGGAGGCAGGTAGAGAAATAAATCAGGGAAATTCAATGAGAAGAGGAAACAGTTAAAACATGCTTCAAAGTTGATAAGTGATTTAAGGCAAAGAAATATAATCAAGTATATAAAAATTAGAGGAATGGCAATGAAAGTCAATTATTTCTAAATTTAAAAATGGGGGGGGGGGCCTGTAATTTGCACAAGAAAATTTCAGGATAGATTTCCAGGAAGGTTCTTCGATGTTGAAATGGATTTGAGGAGGCCATGATAAAGTCTATCTCTGAGAATCTTAAAAGGAAAAGGAAAGGAAGGAAGGGCAGAGGGAAGGAAGTGAGGGGGGGGAGGAAGGAAGGAGAGGGGATGATGACAGAAAGAGATGGCATTAGGAAGGGAGAACAGTAAACGTTAGGGTAATTCTGAGATGACACCAAATGGAAGCTCGAGGATGGAGGTCATCACCTGTGACCTGAACCCAGAAAGTCCCTTCACCCTCTGACACTGCCCCATGGACTCCCATGGCGGAGCCCCCTGCACACACACCTTGGACAGAGAGGAAGGCAGAGGCATCCCGGTCACTGTTCTGGAGGCTGCATGTGACGCGCCCCGAGTCACTGAACTGCACGTCGTGGATTCTCATCTGGGAGACGAAGTCGCTGCCCACCTCGTAGCTGGCAGAGGTGAAGCGGTTGTTGGTGATGATTGGCTCCCTGGGGGTGACGCTGAGGACCACCGTGCCATTCAGAGCCCACATGATGAGCCGCCAGCCCTGGGAGACGCTGCAGTTGAAGTGAGCCTCGGAGCCCTCCAGGACAGTTGCGTTCTTGGGACCTTCCATGATTTGGTAGCAGGTTCCGGAAGCTGGAAGACAACCAGTTTCCAAGGCAGTAAATGGATTTGTGTGTACCCCTCAGGTCTACGGTGTAACCCTCAGTATTGACCAGCTGAAGCCCCATGGTGGCTGCCCAGAGATCCAGACCCCAAGTCTCACTGGTCCTAATCCCAGGTCTCACGCCAGTAAATCGGAGGCTTCTGGTGGACACCAAGCCACCACCACATCCTCCTTCCCACTCCACACACATCACTCCATGGGCCACAACTCTCCCAGCCGGACCATCCCTTGCCTCTGGCTACCGTAAACCTCTGACCTCAGTTCAGCCCAAGGAACCCAACCAGCCCAATTCTGCTACTGTAAGAAAACCATCCAACTTCACTGGCTCAGTTTCCTCCCTGTGAGAAGGGAAGACCTTTTGTTTCCACCTCCCAGAAGGTCCCAGCGCTCAGAGGAGAAAGGGGGAAGAAGCCCCCTCCCTTAGAGAGAGCCCATTCCACACCTCTGCTCCCTTTGGGCTCCCAGATGTGCTACCAGGCAGGTAGGTGGTCCCAGGACTTACAATCTGACACTTATTTTCATAGAAATGACAATCTCTGCCTGGTCCTCTGCTTGGAGAACACTGGGCTTTCAGCCCACATGGACTCAGTCACAAACACTGGAGAAGGAGTGAGATTCTCACCTGAGGTGCTCAAGAGAACTCTGGGACATTTGGGTCTGATTTTCTCACCACCCCCAAAATTGGCAGCCAGTGTTTTCCTGGATTCTTCTCATATTTTGTAATAATAAATGAAACTAGCATTTGCCTAGCAATGGATAGCCTTCAGGAACTCTTTCTTCTCATCCCTTCACCAACTTCATTTTAAAGATGAGAAGTGAAGGTCAGCCATGTCCCAGGGCTTGCCTTTGGCCACAGGGGTGGGCTGTGACTCAAATTCAGAACTTCCTGCTGTCAATATCCTGCTCCTTCTACTTGCCACTTCCCTGGGTCCCCAGCACCAGGGAAGGAAGGCTGCAGGAATTGGTCATGGGGAGAAGGAACTGCAGCGTGGAGCAGGTTCCCCAGACAAGCAGGACCAGGGCGGTAGCCAAGAGCGAGGTTCGGGGAGGCCCAAGGCTTGAAAGAAGCAGAACCAAGGAGGGTCAGAGTTAACTGGAGCTAGTCCGGAATTTGGGTCTGTCTGGCCTTGGCGTGATATAAAAGAAATAAAGTCTGAGCGTAACCCTAAACCAAACACAGGTCAGATGGGATCTCCCTTACCCTGGGCAAGTCTCTCTAATCTGAAGGCCTGTGATCTGGGATTTTAAATTAAAACCTAAAGCCTCGAGGAAGGCAAATCACTCATGACCCCCCAAAGAGGTCCCCACCCCTGAGCCAGTGACCCTTCTCATCAACGCGGAAGCGAGAAGGACAGGAAACAGCCACATCTCCACCCAAGGGGAGAGGACAAGCAGTGCCCCCAATGCCACCCTGTGATGGAAGCTTCCCCTCCTCCCTTGGGCTCTGGCCTGGAGTTGGCGAGAGGCGGCTGGGTGGCCCAGGCCCTGCAGGAGGCGAGGGGCCGCTGGGTGGGCCAGGCCCCAGGCCCTGTGCTGGGATCACCAAGAGGGGCAGGCCCAGGGGGCGGTGGGGGCACAGCCCAGGACACTCCCCCACAATGGGCAAGCCCCCCGGGACACGGACCCCCCACTGCTGTGTGGTTAGAGGATGAAACGATTTCCTGCTGGACCACTGCACACCCCTCAGGCAGCCCCTGAAAGCCGCAGGCAGCACATCTGGCTGAGAATGACCAAAAGCAGGCAGTGGGCTCCCGCCCTGTGCAGCGAGGGAGGGGAGCGAGGGAGGGGTGGTGCCCGATGGAAGCTCTTGAGTTTGAACGTGACCCCGAAACTCAACAGGAGACAACAGACCCTAAGCACTGATCTCCCTGTGGTCACAGCCACACCCAAAAGTAACCCCTCCAGCTCCCCCTCCAGCTCCCCCTCCTGACCCTGGGCTCTCTCCCCAGGCATATGGGTGTCACCACTCCTCCCGGGCTGTGGGTGTGGCTGGAGTGTCGCAGCCCTGCCTGACACAACAAACACAACAAAACCGCACACGGGACCTTTCCTCACAGTCCCCTCAATGGAACCTGCCTTTCCTCTTTGCAGTTCCCCTAACCTGGTGAGCCAACAGGCAAGTTGGGAGCTAGGGCACTGGGGGAAAGCAGTGTCACCCCCCCCCCCCAGCGCCCAGGGCCCCCAGGGGCAGCGGTCCCCATGCCAAGCCCTGGCCTCTGCTATCTACGGGAATTCCTCTGGGGCATTTTACCCACTTGTAAGAACTTTGGTCACATCAGCATCTTCCAGTTCCAAATCTACACGTCCGGCCCTTTCCTGCCCTGAGGTCGCTGCTCTCCTTGGGAAAAGACTGGCTGCACCCGCCCGAGGTAGCTTCCTTCTCCCTGCTTCCTCCCGGCAGCTGCATAAGCTGAGACCCTCGCACAACAGCCTCCTCCCAGCCGCTGGCTCCTATAGCCTTCCCAGGGGCAAGGCTAAACTCAAATGTCACTTTCCTGCAACCGCTTCTCCCAGGCCACCTGGAAAAGCAGCTGGTGGTCTCCCTGGCGCAGATGGCAGGGACGGCTGCACCCACTGACCCTCCTGCTCCCCCACCCCTGCTTCTCGGGCTTCCCCTGCTGCCTCCTGGAGACCCCCCACTTTTCCCACCTTACTGATCACCAGCACGGACACGACAAACAGAAAATCCGCAGCTGGGCAGGAGGAAGGGAAAGGAAGGGGGGGCAGGAGAGGACAAGTCCCCAGGGGCACAGCCTGGGAAGGAGAGGCGGGGTCTTGGGACCATCAGGCTTTGAGAAACGAAGGAGGGGTGCGGAGAAGGGCCTGGACTGCCCACTGTGGCAGGAGCTGCCAGTCGTCCCGGCCACCCCACCGTCGCCCTCGCCACCCCGCCGTCGCCCTGGCCACCCCGCCGTCGCCCTCGCCACCCCCACTGTCACCATATGTCACCAGCATCACCCACAGCTGCTCTCCTGGCGGCAGCCACAATGGCTTCTCAAAACGCCCCTCTGCTCAAGTCCCCCTCCCCTGAGCCCACCCCACTCCCCAAACTTTGTTTAAAACAATTCAGTCATTAGGATAAAGGCCAAATAACCCCAAACGATACCATATTTAGGATCCAGCTGAGCGGCACGTGGACGTCCTGTCCAGCAGCAGCGCCGCCGGATCTTCCCCAACTGCTCACACGCGGTGCCCTCCACTGGCCGCCAGGCCCTGGCCCAGGAGTGACCCACCTGCAGGCCCCGTCTCTTTCCCTGCTAGCCCATTGCCTCCTCCTCAGGGAAGCCTTCCCAGACCACCCCACCGAGGCTCAACCACCCTATCACACTCTCAAAGCACCGATGCTTTTTGAGGCATTTGTCCCAGTGGTGCATTTATATTTTTTCTCAACAATTAATGTCTGTTACCCCCGTGAGATTCTAAGCCTCTTCACCGGCAGGGGTGGGCCCAGTTTTGCTGATCACCTTATCCTGGTACCTGCAAATAAGTAGCATGGAGCAGAGCCCCAGTGAATATTTACTGAATAAACAAACAGCATGGCGGAACTCCCTAAACTCCAGTACAGGGGGTGACGGAGAGAGAAGAGGACGGGAAGGGGTAGTTTCTGTGCGCCTCCGCCGTCTCAGGCTAGCCAAAACCAAGTCCACAAATGAAAGCACCTCCACCCCGCAGGTTTTCACGCTGAGCAACCATCCCGGCATCGGGGACTGGCTGCACATCTGCCCATGGCTCTCTCCCCTCTGGATTTCCCATCTCTGGGCCTCCAGCCAAGGCCATCCCTGCCCTCAAAGTACGGCTTAAGCCTCGGCTTCTTCAGGAAAAATGTCTCAGAAAAACAACAAACTCCAACACCAGTAGTTCCCGCGTCACCCCAGGAAGAGGACTTCACACCTGTGCCTGAAAGTGGCCCACGTGCCACCAGCCCCCCAAAATGTGTGTACAGCATTTTGTTCACCCTGGGGTGGATCTGTAAGCTCCACACAAGCAGCCACAGCATCTCCTCCTCCATGGGACAAACTGGGTAACAAGCACCTACTGGGCATTTAGCACAGCGCACTCTAGGACTGGCACCCAGAGGTCTGTAATCACAAATGCACTTTCACACCGCAGCCTGCAGCTGCGGTTTATTTGACGTGCAAATAAACCTAAAACTGGCATTTCACAAAGCAGCCCTTATGCCAGGCAGCACAGTCTGATATTTCTTACTGGGTTTTATTCTATTTTATTTTTTCAGTGCTGTCTTGACCAGAGGTTTAGAATAGTAAAAATACTCTCCAACCATCCAAACTGGAGTAAGCATGTATATGAAATAGAAGTCAGGAGACTGGCCCCCTCAGGGGAGGGGCAGAGGGTAACTAGAAGTGAGCATGAGGGGTTCTGGAGACTGGTCACGGAATGTTCTTGAGATCAGTTTGGGCCAATCCTTGTAGCTGTAGGTCTAGGGCCTGCGCGCTTTTCCCTGTACGTTTGCTGTACTAACCTTACAATCAGGCAGTAAGGAGAGAAGGAAAACCCCAGTGGGTTTTGATCTAGTCTGGCAGCCAGGACTGCGGAAGCAGCACGACCAGGCCTGGCGGTGCAGCCTCAGGGGCCCCGAGGCTTGCACAGCCCACGTGGTCCATCTCCTGCAAAGCAGAGGCCGGCCTGGAGCCCCTAGCCTGCTGGGACAGCGGCCTCCACCCTGTCCACAGGTGGTCACTGGGATGGTCATAGATAAATAAAATAGAACAAAACCCACAAGAAAGGCAAGGGGTGGGAAGGTCTGGGGGAGGGGGTGACGCCTGAGTCGCCCTCCTGGGGGGCAGATGGAAGAGAATGAGGGAGCCCAGGCAGGAGAGGGGGTGTCCCTGCAGGAGGATGCCCCGTGGGGAGGTGCTAGGGCAGACAGCAAGGACAGAAAGGACTGGGACGAGTGGGCAGTCG
>PVIY010013147.1:0-59943 GCA_004026745.1 Myrmecophaga tridactyla
CATCCTATGTATATGCCACATTTTGTTTATCAATCCATCAGTTGATGGACACTTGGATTGCTTCCATGTTTTGTAAATTGTGAATACTGGCGCTATAAACATCAGTGTGCAAATGTCTTTTTGAATCCTTGCTTTCAGTTCTTCTGAGTATATACTTAGCAGCAGGAAAACTGGACCATATGGCAATTCTATACTTAGCTTTCTGAGGTACCTCCAAACTGTCCTCCTCAACAGCTGCACCATTTTACATTTCCACTAGCAGTGAAAGAGTGTTCCTATTTCTCCATATCTTCTACAACACTTGTTTTCTGTTTTTGTTTTTGTGTTTTTCATAGTGGCTATTCTAGTGGATGTGAAATAATATCTCATTGTGGTTTTGATTTGCATTCTTCTAATAGCTAGTGATGGTGAACATCTTTTCATGTACTTTTTAGCCATTTGTATTTCCTCTTTGGGAAAATGTCTACACAAATCTTTTGCCCACTTTTCAATTGGGTTGTATGCCTTTTTATTGTTGAGTTGTAGGATTTCTATATATTTTCCGGATTTTAAACCTTTATCACATATGTGGTTTCTAAATACTTTCTCCCAGTGAGTAGGTTGCCTTTTCACCCACTTGACAAAGTCCTTTGAAATATTCAGTTTTGAGGAGGTTCCATTTATCTATTTTTTCTTTTATTGCTCATGGTTTGGGTGTAAAGTCTAAGAAACCACTGCCTACCATAAGATCTTGAAGATGCTTCCCTACATTTTCTTCTAGGAGTTATATGGTTCTGGCTCTTAAATTTAGGCCTTTGATCAATTTTAAGTTAATTTTTTTATGAGGTTTGAGATAGGAGAACTCTTTCATTATTTTGGATATGGATATCCAGTTCTTTCAGCACCATTTGTTAAAGAGAATGCTCTGTTCAAGTTGAGTGTACTTGGCTGCCTTGTCAAAAATTAATTGACCATAGAGTCCATTTTTGAACTCTCAGTTGAATTCAATTGAACAAGATGTCTGTCTTAATGCTAGGACCATGCTGTTTTGACCACTGTAGCTTTGTAATATGTTTTGAAGTCAGGAAGTGTGAGTCCTCTAACTTCATTCTTTTTGAAGATGTTTTTGGCTATTCAGGGACCCCTTACCATTACAAATAAATTTGATAATGGGCATTTCCATTTCTGTAAAATATGCTGTTGAAAGTTTGATTGGTAAGGCATTGAATCTGTAAATCAATTTGGGTAGAACTGGCATCTTAATGACATTTAGCTTTCTGATCCATGAACACAGAAAGGGCTTCTATTTATTTTGGTCTTCCTTGGTTTTTTTTAAGCAACGTTTTCTAGTTTTCTGAATATAGGTCCTTTACATCCTTGGTTCAGTTTACTCCTTGATATTTGATTCCTTTTTTAAATGCAATTTTATTGAGATATATTCACAAACACCATATAATCCATCCAAAGTATACAATCGCTGGCTCACAGTATCATTACATAGTTGTGCATTCATCACCACAATACATTTTAGGACATTTTCATTACTCCCCAAAAAAGAGAGATAAAAAGGAAAACCCAAAACATCCTATACCCTTTATCCCCCCCCCATTATTCTTTTCAACAGCTTTATTCACACACCATAAATCCCTCCTAAGTGTACAATGAATGATTTTTGGTATAATCACATAGTTATGAATTCTCACATTAATATGAGAACATTCTCAACTCTTCTGAAGAAAAAAATCCCATACCCCTTGTATCCCCCTATTATTGACTTTTAGCTTTGGTATAGTGCCTTTGTTACCATTAATACCAGAACATGACAATTTTACTGTTTACTATAGACCTTAGTTTACATTATTTTATTTTTCTCATATACCATTCTATTATTTACACCTTGTATTAATGACTTACTTTGTTGTGGTTCATGTAAGGATGTCCTTATATTTATACAATTAACCATGATCATTGTCCACTCTAGGTTCTGCTAAGTTGTACAGTCCAGTTTTTATTCTCTAGCTTTCCATCTCATGACATACATGACTCTAGCCTTTCTCTTTCAACCATAATCATACTCAGCTACCCTCACACAGTACTGTGCTATCCACTTCTGAAGTTTTACAATTACCCTTATTGAATATTCTATACTTAAACATCAGTTGTCCAATCTCCACCCTCTTTCTATCTCCTAATAGCCTGTGCTCTCTAATTTAACTCCTGGAATGTGCTCATTAAAGTTAGTAAATATTAGTGAAACCATACTGTATTTGCCCTTTTGTTACTGGCTTATTTCACTCAATATAATGTCCTCAAGTTTCATCCATGTTGTTTCATGCATCATGACTTTAATCTGTCTTACAGCTGTGTAATATTCCATCATATGTACATACCACAGTTTGCTTATGCACTCATTAGTTGATGGACATTTGGGCCGTTTCCATCTATTGGCAATCATGAATAATGCCATTATAAACATCAGTGTGAAAATGTCTGTCCGTGTCTCTGTTCAGTTCTTCTGAATATATACCTAATAATGGGACTGCTGGATCATATGGCACTTCCATACTTAGCTTTCTGAGGAACCGCCAAACTGCCTTCTAGGGCAGCTGCACCAGTTTACATTCCCATCAACTGTAAATCAGTGTTCCTATTTCTCTACGTCCTCTCCAGCACCTGTAGTTTGTTTGCTTTTTTGATAATGGCCATTCTAGTAGTTGTGAGATAATCTCTCATTGTGGTTTTGATTTGCATTTCCCTGATAGCTAGTGAAATTGATTATCTTTCAATATGCTTTTGAGTCATTTGTATTTCCTCTTTGGAAAAGTGTCTATCCATGTCTTTTGTCCATTTTTTAATTAAGTTGTTTATCTTTTTTGTTGTTGGGATATAGGAGCTCTTAATATTCTGGATATGAAACTCTTAACAGATTTTGTTGGGAGAATATTGTCTCCCAGTGATTAGGCTACCTTTTTACTTTCTTGACATAGTTCTTTGAGGCACAAAAGTACACTATTTTGAGAAGATCTCATTTATTTATTTCTTCTTTCATTGCTCGTGCTTTGGATATAAGATCTAGGAAACCAACTCCAGTCACAAGATCTTTAAGATACTTCCCTACATTTTCTTCTAATGTTTAGGTCTTTGATCCATTTTGAATTAATTTTTGTATAAGGTGTGAGATAGGGCTCCTCTTTCATTTTCTTGGGTATGGATATCCAGTTCTCCAACCAACACTTGTTGAAAACACTGTTCTGGCCCAGATGAGTGGACTTGGCTGCCTTGTCAAAAATTAATTGTCCATAAATGAGAGGTTCTGTTTCTGAACTGTAAATTAGATTTCATTGGTTGGTATATCTATCTTTATGCCAGTATTATGCTATTTTGACCACTGTAGCTTTGTAATATTCTTTAAAGTCAGGTAGTGTGAGAACTCCCACTTCATTTTTCTTTCTCAAGATGTTTTTAAATATTGCAGGCACCCTGCCTTTCCAAGTAAATTTGATTATTGGTTTTTCTATTTCTGCAAAGTAAGTTGTTGGGATTTCAACTTTTTTGGGGTGTGGTGGTGGTGTATGGTCTGGGAATCGAACCCTGGTCTCCCACATGGAAGGCGAGCATTCTACCACTAAACCACCCATGCACCCTGTTGGGATTTTGATTAATATTGCACTGAATCTATAAATTAATTTGTGTAGAATTGACATCTTAACTCTATTTACTCTCCCAATACATGAGTACAGTATGTCTTTCCATTTATTTAGGTCTTCCTTGATTTCTTTTAGCAATGCTTTGTAATTTTCTTTGTTTAGGTCCATTATGTCCTTGGTTAAATTTATTCCTAGATATTTGATTCTTTAGTTGCTATTATAAATGAATTTTTTTTCCTGATTTCCTCCTTGGATTTCTCATTAGTAGTACATGGAAGACTGGAACACTACTGATTTTTGCGTGTTGATTTTGTATCCTCCCGCTTTGCTGAACTCATTTATTAGCTCTAGTAACTCTGTTGTAGATTTTTTGGGGACTTTCTAGAAATAGGATCATGTCAACTGCATATAGGGAAGGTTTTACTTCTTCCTTTCTGATTTGGATGACTCTTATTTACTTTTCTGCCTAATTTCTCTAGCTAAAATGTCTAGAATACTGTTGTATAACAGTGTTGACCGTGGGAATCCTTGTCTTGTTCATCAACTTAGAGGCAAAGCTTTCAGTCTCTCACTGTTGAGTACGGTGTTAGCTGTGTTTTTTTCATATATGTCCTTTATCACATTGAGGAAGTTTCTTTCCTTTTTTTCTTTTTTAAGTGTTTTACCAAGAAGAGTGCCGGATTTTGTAGAATCCTTTTCTATGTTGATTGAGACGTTCCTGTGGTTCCCCCCCTTCAATTTGTTAACGTGGTGTATTACATAACTGATTTTCTTGTGTTGAACCACCCTTACCTACCAGGGATAAATTCCATTTGGTCATGGTTTATAATTTTTTTAATGTCCTGTTGGATTTGTTTTATTAGTATTTTGTTGAGAACTTTTGCATCTTTATTCATTAGAGAGATTGATCTGTGCTTTTATTGTCTTGAGGTATTTTTATCTGGCTTTGCTATTAGGGTGATGTTGGCTTCATAAGATGAGTTAGGAGTAGTATTGCTTCCTCTAATTTCATGGAAGAGTTTGAGAAGGATTGGTTTTAATGCTTCTTGGAATGATTTGTTGAATTCACCTGTGAGTCCGTTTGGTCCTGGGCTTTCCTTGTTGGGAGGTTTTTGATGAAAGATCCAGTCTCTTGTGATTGGTTTGTTGAGGTCTTCTATTTCTTCTTGAGTCAGTGGAGGTTGTTTGTATATTTCTAGGAACTGTCCAGTTCATCTAAATTGTCTAATTTGGTGGCATACAGTTGTTGATAGTAAGCTCTTGTGATCCTTTTAGTTCTGTGGTGTCATATAGTCCTTTGCTTTTTATATGGCATATCTTTTTTTTTTTTTTTTTGGTCTCTTATTTTACCCTTTAATTCCCCTTATTGATAAGGTCCTTCATCTCATTTATGATTTTTCAGTCTAAGGGTTTTTCCATTTTACCGATCCCCTCAAATAACCAGTTTTTGGTTTGCTTTATTCTCTCTGTTGCTTTTTATTCTCAATTTTCATTTATTTCTGCTCCAATTTTTGTTACTACTTCTGCTTGCTTTGGGATTAGTTTGCTGTTCTTTTTCTAGATCCTTCAAATGTGCAATTAGGTCTTAGATTTTAGTTCTTTTTTAATATAAGCATTTTGGGCTATGAATTTCCCTCTCAGCACTTTCTTCACTGTATTCCATAAATTTTGATATATTGTTTTCATTAATCTCGAGAAATTTACATTTTTTTGCAATTTCTTATTTGACCCAGTGATTGTTTAAAAGTGTGCTGTTTAACCTCAATATATTTGTGAATTTTCCTTTTTTTTTTTTTACCTGTTATTGATTTCCAGCTTTATTCCATTTAAGTCAGAGAAAGTGCTTTGTATAACTTCAATTTTTAAATTTATTGAGACTTGCTTTGTAACCCAGCATAGGGTCTCATTGGGAGAATGATCCATGAGCACTTAAGAAGAATGTATATCCCATGGTTTTGGGGTGCAATGTTCTGTATATGTCTGCTAGGTCTACTTTGTTTATCATATTATTCATGTTCTCTATTTCCTTATTGATCCTCCATCTAAATGTTCTATCTATTGATGAAAGTGGTGTATCAAAGTCTCCAGCTGTTATTGTAAACATTTCTGTATCTCCATTCAGTTTTGTCAGTGTTTGTTTCATGTATTTTCAGCGTCCTGGTAGGTGCATAAACATTTGTAATTGTTATTTCTTCTTGGTGGATTGCTCCTTTTATTAATATGTTGTGTCCTTATTTGTCTTATAATAGTTTTACATTTAAAATCTATTTTGTCCCATATTGGGATAGCTACCCCAGCTCTTTTGGATTGATGTTTGCATGAAATATCTTTTTTCACCCTTTCACTTTCAACCTATTTGTGTCCTTGGGTCTAATGTGAATCTCTTATAGACAGCATATACATGGTCATATCTTTTAATCTATTCTGCCAATCTGTGTCTTTTAATTGGGGCAATTTTATCCACTAAAATTCAGTGTTATTCCTGTAAAGATAGTACTTATTTCAACAACTTTATCTTTTTTTTTTTGTATATGGCATATCTTATTTTTGTCTCTTATTTTACCCTTTAGTTTCCCTTATTGATAACCTTCCTTTCTACACTCTCTTCCTTCTTCATTTCTACACTCTCTTGGCTTTTCCTTTCAATCTGCAGAACTCTTTTTAGTATGTCTTGTAGGGCATGTCTTTTCTTGACAGTCTCTCTGTTTCTGTTTATCTGTGAATATTTTAGTCTCCGTCATTTTTGAAGGAGAGTTTTGCTGGATAAAGAATTCTTGGCTTGCCATTTTTTCTTTCAGTTCCTTAAATATACCATACCACTGCCTTCTTGACTCCATGGTTTCTGATGGGAGATTGGCTCTTAATCTTATTGCAGTTCCCTTGTATGTGATGAATCCTCTTGACTGCTTTCAGCATTCTCTTTTTATCTTTGGCATTTGGAATTCTGATTAATATATGTCTTAGAGTAGGTCTATTAAGATTTATTCTGTTTGAAGTATGTTATACTTTTGGATGTGTATATTTATGTCTTTCATAAAAGTTGGAGAATGTATTTCCTCAAATAATCTTTTTGACCCTTTTCCCTTCTCTTCTCTTTGTAGGACATCCATGATGCATATGTTTGTACATTTCATGCTGTCATTAAATTCCCTGAGACCCAGATCAATTGTTCCATTCTTTTCTCTATCTGTTCTTCTGTCTTCGAGATTTTGAATAGCCTATCTTCCAATTCACTGATTTTTTTCTTCTGCCTATTCAAATCTGTTGTTGTATGCCTCTAAGTGTACTTTTAATCTCTTCTATTTTATCTTTTTATTCCCGTAAGTTCTATTATATTTCTTTTCATACTCCCAAATTCCTCTTTATGTTCACTCAGTGTCTTTTTAATATCATTGATTTCTTTAGCCATATTTTCCTTCATATCCTTGAATTGTTTAGTAGATTTGTTTGAACATCTTTGATTAATTGTTCCAAATTTTGGGTCTCACTGAAGTTTTAATTTGTTCCCTTGACTGTGCTATATTTTTGTTTCATAGTATGGCTTGTAATTTTTTGATGATGGCTAGGTATCTGATTAGTTTGATGAGTTTACTTTAAGGCCAGTTTCTCTCTCTTGCCTGGGATTTTATTGTTGAAAGCCTACGTGTTAAGGCTTTTCTTTGACACTTGGTTCAACTGATTCTAGATCTTCAGATTGGTCCATTTAACTGGTCACATTTTTTAAGCTTTTCATCATTTTCTTCTTCCCTAGCTATACAGTAAAATTTTTAAGATTAAACTTTTTATGCAACTGTTTTACCTTCAGGGGAAATTTCCTTGTTTCTCTTCCTACTCTGGGAATCTTGATATGTTCTGTTTGTTTTTGTTTGACTTTATAGGTTTTTGGGTTTTTTTTAAACACTCTCATTTCATTGCCTCTAATAGCTTTTGCCTGGAGGTAAATTCTGGAAGGAGGGTCACCCTGGAAAGGACTTTCCTGAGTTAGTATTTCCAAGCCAAAACAGGGCCAGGGGCTCACAAAGTGGGTGTAGCCAGTTCCAAGGAGCTGTGAGGAGAGGGTCCGGAAAGAAGCTCAAAAGCCCTGTACATGGCTCCCCAAAGCTTTGCTTTCCTGGCCTGCCTAGCAAGTGGCACTTTTCAAAACACTTCTCCTGCAGCCCTGAGTGGACCCTGCACATTTGAACTTCCACCTCCTTCACACTTTTTGGTGGTGGGAATGAAACAATTGCCAGGTGGTCCTTGTCCTTGGTGACTAAAATTGTGTTTCAAAACTAGGACCCTGCGATCACAACTTGGAAATCAAAAGCCATGATCGGTACTCAGCCATGGCCCTCTGGCCAGTTCTAAGGGAAGAGGGTTCCACATCCCTGTCTATCCACAGCAGCCATTCAGGAACCAGACCCAAAGCGCCTAGCCTCAGAGTGGGGGTTTGGCAACAGCAGTAGAGGCTGAGCACTTTACACACAGCATTTGACTGAAGTTTCTCAGCTTCTTTGTCTCTCTCTTCTCTGGACAATGCAATGCCTCCCTGGCCTCCAGAGCCCTAGAATAGTTGTTTCAGATACTTTCTGCCTGTCCACTAGCTGCTTTTGGAGGCTTGAGTATTGCAGTTGCCTACTCTACCATCTCCCCGAGAAGTTCCTTATGGTAGTTTTCATTTGCATTTCCCAGATGGCTAATGAAACTGAGCATCTTTTCATGTATTTATTGACCATTTTTATATATTCTTTGTAAAAAATGTCTACTGCAGTCTTTTTGCCCACTTTTTAATTGTTATCATTTTTCATCGTGTTTTAACAGTTCTTTAGATTAAGTCCTTCTGTAATATAAGTTTTGCAAATATTTCTTTTTACTTTTTTTTGGCATGGGCAGGCTCTGGGAACCGAATCCAGGTCTCTGGTATGGCAGACAGGCAATGATAATGTTCTCTGATGCACAGAAGTTGTTAATTTTCATGAGATCAAATTTATCTATTATTTCTTTTGTTACTCATCTTTTGATCTTATATCTAAGAATCCATTACCAAATCCCAGGACATGAAGATTTGCCCCTATGTTGCCCTCTAGAATTTTATAATTTTAGTGCTTATGCTTAGATCTTGGATCTGTTTTGAGTTAATTTTTGTATATGGTGTGAGATAGGGGTCTAACTTCATTATCTTGTGTGTAGATATCAGTTTTTCCAACACCTTTTGTTGAAGAGAATATTATTTCCCCAATGCATGCACCATTTTTGAAAATCAGTTGTCCATTGGCATGTGCATCTATTTCTGGACTTTCATTTCTATTCCTTTGATTTGTGTTTATGCCAGTACCACACTGTTTTGATTACTTTACTTTTTACTACAGATTGAAATTCTGAAATGTAAGGCCTCAGACTTTGTTCTTCATTTTCAAAATTGTTTTGGCTATTCAAGATTTTTTGCAGTTCCATGTGAATTTGAAGATCAGCCTTAACCATTTCTTCAAAAAAGCTTGCTGGACTTTTGATAGGCATTGCATTTAATTTATAGATCACTTTGGGTAACATTGACACCTTAACAATATTATGTTTTCAAATCCATGAATCTTTATTTATTTAGTACTTCTTCAATTTGCCTCAGTGTATAAGTCTTGGCTAAATTTATTCCTACGTATTTTGTTCCTTTAGATACTGAGTTTTCTGAGTGCTTTTATCAAGAAAGAGTACTGGATTTTGTCAAAAAGCTTTCTCAAATCTACTGAGATAATCATGTTTTTCTTTTCCTTTGCACTATTTATATGTTATATTACACTGATTGATTTTTGTATGTTGAACCTATCCTTGCATTACTTGGCTAAATCCCATTGAGTCATAGTGAATAATCTTTTAAATCTGTTATAGGATTCAGTTTACCTGTATTTTGTAATGGATTTTTGCAGCTATATTCATAAGGTAGATTTTCTTTTCTTCTTATGTCTTTATCAGGCTTTGGTATCAGGGTGATGCTAGCTTCAAAGGATGAGTTAGGAAATATTTCCTCCTCTTGAATACTTCAGAAGTGTTTGAGAAGGAAACATTTGGTAAAATTCATCAGTGAAGACACGGGTCCTGATCTTTTCTTTGGGGGAAGATTTTTGATTATTGATTCAATCTCTGTACTTGTTATAAGTGATTAAGGTTTTCTATTTCTTCTTCAGTAAACTTAGATTATTCGTATATTTCTAGGATTTGTTTTCCATTTCATCGAGATTATTAAATTTGTTAGCAAGCAATTGTCCACAGTATTATCATATTCCTTTTTATTTCTGTAAAGGTGGTAGTTATATTACCATTTTCATTTCTGATTTTCATTATTTGTGTCTTTTCTCTTTTTGTTCTTTGTTAGTATAGCTAAAGGATTGTCAAATTTATTGTTTTTTTTCCCAATAATTAACTTCTGTTTTGCTGATTCTCTCCATTGTTTTTCTATTGTCTATTTCATTTATCTCTGCTCTAATTTTAATTGCTTATTTTCTTCTGTTAACTTTGGGCTTAATTTGGTCTTCTTTTCCTTGTCCCTCAAGATGTGAAGTAAGGTTATTGATTTAAGATCTTTCTTCTTTTTTAATATAGGCATAGTTAAAAATTTCCTTCGGAGCACTGCCTTTGGTGATCCCATAAGGTTCATATGTTGTCTTTGTTTTCATTTGTCTCTGCATATTTTCTCATTTCCCTTGTAATTTCTTCTTTAACCAACTGGTGGTTTCAGAATTTGCTGTTTGATTTCCACATTTTTGTAAATTTTTCCATTTTCCTTCTGTTATGGATTTCTGTCTTCATTATATTTAGAGAAATTACTTTGTATGATTTCAATACTTTAAAATTTATTGAGACTTCTCTTGTGCCCTTAACATACAGTCAATACTGTAGAATGATCCCTCCTGGGGTATTGGGAAGAATGTGCATTCTGATGTTGTTGGGTGAAGTGCTCTATATATACTCTTAGATTTAGTTGGTTTATAGTGTTGTTCAGAACCTGTATTTCCTTGTTGATCTTCTGTCTGACTAGATGTTCTATCCACTATTGAAAGGGGTATATTGATCTCTACCTATTATTGTAGAACTGTTTCTCCCTTCAATTTTTTCAATGTTTGCTTCATATATTTTGGGGCACTGTTTTTAGGTGTATAGGTTGTATTTGTTTTATCTGTTGAATTCACCCCTTTATCATTATAAAATGTACTTCTTTGTCTCTTATAACGGCTTTTGGTTTAAAGTTTATTGTGTCTGATATTAATATAGACACCCCAACACTCTCTCTCTCTCTCTTTTTTTTGGGGGGGGAGGGTAGGCAGGCACTGGGAAACAAACCCAGGTCTCCAGCATGGCAGGCAAGAACTCTGCCTGCTCAGCCACCGTGGCCCACCCCCAAAATGTCTCTCTCTCTCTTTTTTTTTTCAAACATTTTTAATTGTACAGTATAACATATAACAAAGCAAAGAAGTAAAAAAGCAATAGTTTTCAAAACACTCTTCAACAAATGGTTACAGGACAGATCCCAGAGTGTGTCATGGGCTACCACATGATCCTCTTGTATTTTTCCTTCTAGCTGCTCCAGAATATAGGAGGCTAGGAGGCTTAAATTCGTTTTTATCATGACAATTGACTTTTTTTGTGAACAATAACATATGTACAAAAAAACCTATAAATTTCAAAGCGCAGCACCATAATTAGTTGTAGAACATATTTCAGACTTTGACATGGGTTACAATTTCACAATTTTAGGTTTTTACTTCTAGCTACTCTAAAATACTGGAGATTAAAAGAGAACAATTTAATGATTCAGCATTCATATTCATTTGTTAAGTCCCATCTTCTATGTATAATTGCACCATCACCTTTGTTCTTTCCATACCTCTCTTTGGGGTTGTTTGAACTATGGCAATTCTAAATTTTTCATATTGGGAGGGTCTGTCACTAATATGGGGTAGGGAGATAGAGCAATTTGATGTTCTGGAGAGGCTGGACTAGGTTTCAGGACTTATCTGGACCAGGGACCCATCTGGAGGTTGTAGATTTCTGGAAAGTTACTCTACTGCCTAGAATCCTTGCGGAATCTTATATATTGCCCTAGGTGTTCTTTAAGACTGACTGGAATGGTCCTGGTTGGGGGTTGGCAGGTTATGCCAGATAGCAAGGTCTACCTGAAGCTTGTGTAAGAGCAATCTCCAGAGTAACCTCTGAACTCTATTTGAACTCTTTCTGCCACTGATACTTTATTAATGACACTACTTTCCCCTCTTTTGGTCAGAATGTAATTGTGATTCCATGGTACCAGGGCTGGATTCTTCCCTGGGAGTCATCTCCCACATTGCCAGGGAGACTTTCACTCCTGGATGTCATGTCCCACATAGGGGGAGGGCAATGATTTCACTTGCAGAGTTGGGCTTAGAGAGAGTGAGACCACATCTGAGCAACAGCAGAGGTCCTCCAGAAGTAGCTCTTAGGCATGCCTATAGGTAGTCTAAGCTTCTCTGCCACCTACATAAGCTTCATAAGAGTAAGCCTCATGATCAAGGGCATGGCCTATTGATTTGGGTATCCCTAAAGTTTGACAGCGTCAGGGGATTACCTGATGGTAAGGTTTAATAGTTCAATAGTCTTTCTTCCCTCCCTCAGGGGACTTTGCCAATAGTTTTTGATTATTTGCTTAATATACTCTAAGATGTTTCCAGGCATTACAATAATCTATACAGGATTAAAGGACCTCTTTTTTATTCTGTGCTTCCTGTGTTTCAGTTGTTCAAATGAGCTATACAGATAAATTGAATTAGATAATGCACTACAGAAAATTTGAGTTCCAGATCAAATAAACGTTTCTTCCATTGGTCTCAAAGAGTATATGTGGTTCTAAAATATAGACACTGTCTTCCTTACCCCTATGTTCTGAATTACTTAACCCCAATCCATTCAGCTTCATTCTTATCTCTAAATATCAGATTATATATAGAAAACAGCCTCTTAAAATCCAGAAATAATAATCATCACTCTGAACTTAATGTATCTGTTCCAAAAACTTACAATCTATGCCCCTGTTTTCTTATAAGCATTTTCTAAAGGTGACCATACCATTGTTGTATTTTTGTTTGTTTGGTTCATTTTGTCTCACCAAATGTCCCACATGTTCATTCACATCGTTGTGCCTCACTACAGTCTTCCTTTTGATAGTGGCACAACCTTCATTCATAAGTATACACCATCGTCACCAATCTACTTCTCCATCGGTGCATCCTTGAGCCACCTGCATTCATCAGACATCATGTAGAAGGCCCAAAGTCTGCAGTCCATCAACATTTTCAATTTTAGATAATTCCATTGTTCCCAAGAGACAGAAAACCAGTAAACATACCCTTACCAGATAGGAAATCTCAACCTCCTCATAACTCTTGTCCCTCCCCCCCATTATTTACCTCTGCTGTTGCTGTGGTAGTGCTGATGGTTTCCTTTTGAACATAGCTCATAGCATGCAGTAGCAGTATTCCCCCTGTACCCTGGATTTAAATACTCTTTATACAAGAACTGTATCTTTGAAGTAATTCTTATGAGAACTCATGCATATTTCCAGTGTGAGTCAATGGGATCTGTAGGTCTATACAAACCCTTTCAATTTTGTTCATCTTCAATATGGTAATATTCTTTAGACCCACTGGAGAATCACATTCACTCCTACCTATTCCGTTTCATTGGAGTTCAACCTCATTAGCTAGTGGTTCATCCATCTCTAGCTTCTATATATCTCTAAGATATATATTCTCTATATTCTGTATTATAAGCCTCTGATTATACCTTTATGCTGGTCATAAAAGTGGAACCGTACAGTATCTATCCTTTTGTGTCTGGCTAATTTCACTCAGCATTATGTCCTCAAGGTTCATCCATCTTGTCATGTGCTTCAGGATGCCCTTTTGTCTTACTGCTGCATAATATTCCATCGTATGTGTATACCACATTTTGTTGATCCACTTGTCTGTTGATGGGCATTTGGTTTGTTTCCATTTGGTGATTGTGAATAAGGCCACTATGAACATTGGTGTGCAAATGTCTGTTTGTGTCATTGCTTTCAGCTCTTCTGGGTTCATAACAAGTAGTGCTGTTATGGGTCATAGGGCAACTCGATACTCAGTTTCCTAAGGAACCACCAGTCTTCCATAGTGGCTGCACCATTATACATTCCCACCAGCAGTGCATAGGTGTCCCAGTGTCTCCACATCCTCTCCAACATTTATAGTTTCCTGTTTGATAGTAGCCATTCTTATAGATGTGAGGTGGTATCTCATTGTAGTCTTGATTTGTATTTCCCTTACAGCCAGTGAAAATGAGCATTTCTTCCTTGTGCTTTTTCAGCCATCTGTATTTGCTATTCAGCAAAATGCCTATTCATATCTTTAGGCCATTTTATAATTGGATTGTTTGTTCTTCTGTTCTTGAGTTGTATGATTGCATTGTATTTACAGGAAATCAAACCTTTGTCTGATACGTGATTTCCAAATATTTTCTTCTATTGAGTTCACTGCCTCTTCACCTTTTTGACAAAGTCTTTTGAGCTACAAAAGCATTTTATTTTGAGGAGTTCCCATTTATCTATTTTTTCTTTTGTTGCTTGTGCTTTGGGTGTAAAGTTTAAGAAGCTACATCCTATTACCAGGTCTTGAAGATGTTTCCCTACATTTTCTTCTAGAAACCTTAGTGGTGCTAGTTCTTATATTTAGGTGTTTGAGCCACTTTGAGTTAATTTTTGTGTAGGGTATAAGATAGGGGTTCTTTTTCATTCTCTTGGCTATTGCTATCCAATTCTTACATGCCCAATTATTAAAAAGACTATTTTGTCCCAGTTCAGAGGATTTAGGGGCCTTGTCAAAAATCAGTTGACCATAGATTTTTGGTGGTCTATTTCTGCACTCTCAATTGGGTTCCATTGGTCAATACTTCTCTCTTTGTGCCAGTACCATGCTGTTTTGACCACTGTGGCTTTATAATAGGTTTTAAAGTCAAGGAGTGTTAATCATCCTACTTCATTCTTCTTTTTTAGGATGCTTTAGCTATTCAGGGTCTCTTTCCCTTCCAGATGAATTTGGTAGTTAGCTTTTCCAAATCTTCAAAGTAGGTTGTTGGAATTTTTATTGGTACTGTGTTGAATCTGTAGATCAATTTGGGGAAAATTGACATCTTAACTATATTTAGCCTTCTTATCCATGAACAGGGAATGTCTTTTCACCTATTTAGGTCTCCTTTGATTTCTTTTAGCAATGTTATATAGTCTGGGTACAAGTCCTTTATGTCCCTAGTTAAGTTCATTCCTAAGTATTTGATTCTTTTAGATACTATTTTGAATGGAAATTTTTCCTTAATTGACTCCTCAGCTAGGTCATTGCTTGTGTATAGAAACATTACTGATTTTTGCACATTAATTTTATATCCCTCCACCTGGCTGAATTTATTATTAGCTCAAGTAACTTTGCTGTAGATTTCTCAGGACTTCCCAAGTATAGTATCATAGCATCTGCAAATAACAAGAGTTTTACTTCTTCCTTTCCAATTTGGATGCCTTTTATTTCTTTGTCCTGCCTGATTGCTCTAGCTAGAACTTCTAGCACATTGTTGAATAATAGTGGTGACAGTAGGCATCCTTATCTTGCACCTGATCTTAGGGGGAAGGCTTTCAGTCTCTCTCCATTGAGTATGATGCTGGCTATCAGTTTTTCCTATATTCCCTTTATCATATTGAGGTAGTTACCTTTGATTCCCCTCTTTTGGAGTGCCCAACTGTCTTTTGATTACTTTTTGCATGGAATAGTCTTTCCATCTTTTCATGTTCAAACTATTTGTGTCTTTGGCTCTAAGATTAGTCTCCTAGAAACAGCATATTGTTGAGTCATACTTCTTTTTCTCTTCCAATATATGCCATTTGATTGAAGAGTTTAATCCATTTATATATAGGGTAATTACTGATAAGGCAATTTTGCTAATTGTTTTTTATAAGTCTTATACCTTTGTTTTTGTCCCTCTTTACTGCCATTACTGTTCATTTAGATGATCTTTATTAATGAGCTATTTTGAATCACATCTCATTTTCTTTCATGTTAAATTTTTAGATATTTTATTTATTATTGCCATGGGGATTATGTTTAGCATCCTAAATCTACTATGCTTTTGTTCATATTAATACCAACTTAATATCAATAGCCTGCACATTCTATATTCCTATATCCCTCTGTCCCTCCACTTTGATTTGCTCTTGTCAATGACTGCATCTCTATATACCCAGTAACAAAAGGTTGTACTTATGGTTACATATTTGAATTTTAGGCCATATAGAAATTAAAGACAGTATTACAAATGAAAAATGCAATAATAATGGAATTTATGTCTAGACATAAATTATCTAAACTGGAGGTCTTTATTTCTTCATACAGTTTGAGTTAAACTCTAGTGTCCTTTTCTTTCAACATGAAACATTACTTTTAGTGTTTCTTGTAAGGTAGGTCTTGTGGTCTGCTTATACTTATCTGGCAATGTCTTTATTTCTCCTTTATTTTTGATGGACAGCTTTTCTGGATAAATTATTCTTGGATAACAGTATTTTTCCTTTCAGCACTTTAAATATGTCCTCTCACAGCCTTCTGCCTTTCATAGTTTCTAATGGAAATTAGATGTTAGTTTTATTAAGGACCACTTGTATGTGGCACATCACTTGTTGTTTTCAAAATTCTTTCTTTGTCTTTGGCACTCAATTAGCTTCATTTTAACATGGCTTGTTCAGTTCTCATTGGGTTCATCCTGACTTGCATTTGTTGGGCTTCTTGAATTTATATATTTGTATCTTTCATCAGTTTGGGGAAGTTTCAGTAATTTTTTTTCAAATACGTTTTCTGTCACTTCATCTCTCTCTTTTCCTTCTGTGACTCCCATGATGTATACATTGGTTTAGTATGCTTTATGCTTTCTCACAGGTTCCATAAACATTCTGGCTTTCCAACAGCATCTACTAAGAAACTTGGAGAGGCAGTACATCATTTTAAAGGCCATTTTGTCTGTTTTTTTGGTATGTATTCTTCTTTTTTCTTTGTTTCTCTCTCTATTTCTTCTTTCTTTAGTTTTCTTTTCTCTTCCCTTTTCCCACCTCTTATACTTGGTCCTGTGGACTGGGGAGTAGGAGAATTAGATTACCAGTATTACCATAACATAGTACTCAGAATGTCCAGTTCCCAACAAAGAAAACTGTAAATCATACAAGGAGGTAAAACAAGAGACTTATATGGGGAATTAGGTGTAAAGTATTCTGGAAGGAGCTCAGTCTGTGGAATTACTAATCCAAGATCTTTGATCACTCTATTAAATCAGATTAATGTGCTAACCAAACACATGGGTAAAAAATTAGAGGAAACCAGAAAAACAATATATCAACAAAATGAGAATTTCCATATCGAGATAGAAGTAAAAAAGAACCAAATAGAATCCTGAAGCTGAAAAATACAATTACTGAAGTGAAAATTCAACATAGGGGTTCAACAGCAAGTTAGCAGAAACAGAACAAAAACTCAGTGAACGTGAAAATAAGATAATTGAAATTGCCTAGCCTGAGGAGAATAAAGTAAAATGCCTTTCTTTTTGTAAGCTCATTAATTCTTTCACTTTAAATATTTTTCTTCTCTCCTGTAGGACTTACAAACTAATGACAGTAACCACTATTACTCACGTTGTGACTAAAATTAATTTTCAGAAATATTATAAATGTTGTGGGAATACTTAGCAATTTTGTGTCAAACTAATGCAAATATAGAGACTAAGAAAATAGCTATTGCTAAATAGTTAAATTTAAATAAGTGTTCATGTTCTCCACTTCAATAAACATAAACACAAATCAATCTCAAGCAAGCCATTTTCTTAAAAATAATGTATATTAGAATAAGATAACATTATTGAGATTCATTTCTATGCACAAACATATGAAATTGAGAACCTAGGCATCATGGATTTTATGAAATATTTCCTATTTTATCATTTAATCAGTTTATCATCAGAGTTGTTTTATGATTGCCCTTAATCATAAGAATTTCCAAGTTTTAATAAATAAGGTGCATATACTAAATTAGAGTTGACTGGTGCCTTTATTAAAATACATAATTATCTGAAAAAACTAATTTAGTAAAAAGAAAATGATTTATTACTCTGTTTGCCATATGTGAATATTAAAGATGAGAAACAACTCCAGAAAGCTGAAAGGAGTGATTACTATGTTTTGTTTTGTTTTTAAGTGGTCTTAATTTATATAAAGACATTTTGGAGAGAGAGAGAGAGAAGAGATAGTTGAACCAATTTACATACCTTCTCATATTCTCTAAGATTCTTCTTTGAATACTTCAATAGGTGGCCACTCTTGGACAAGTTATTATATTTTGACTGGGCTTTACTTCTCACCTCTTGAAAAAGGGTTAAGATCTGAATTAGGTAAGTTAAAGTCATTTCAGCTACTACATTGTTTCCATATCCCTATTTCAGGAAATCTCAAATTTGTATTTATATTAAATATTTCAGATATGTGAGTAAAAAATCCTGTAACACCATAAAGATAAAAAACGAAATGCTTTACACAGGCATGGAAGCATAACAAAACAGAATAGACCAAATGTTTAACAACTGTGTTCGTTAAAAATTGGATTCACATCATTTCTATAGCTTTTTAAAATTACAGTTTTTGTGTGATCCTCACAATAATCCATTAATATAGAAACGGTAATCATTATTAATATCCCAAAATATTTTCAGCTTTTTGCTTTTGATGTATGTTATAGAACTGCATTTTCAAATTCTCTTACGTTTTACTGGGACATATGACTACGCTGGGCTGATAAACTCGAGTGGAAGTTGTACATGTGGCACCTTTGAGATGGAAAATTAAATTTTGGGGAAAACTAACCCACGAACCAGAAGACTTTTCAAAGTTCTTTTTCCTTCTTCCAAAATGACTGGCAATGTTCAGCATGGTAGCTGCTATGTAAACTTTGGCCCTAAATGAGGAAATTTGAAGTTGCATCCCACTCACTCAATAATTGGCATTTAATATGAGGGAAATATAAACCTTTGTTGTTATAAACCACTAAGATTTGAAATTTTACATATATTTTTTACTGCAGCAGCATAACCAATTTTTTTCCTGACTGATAGGAAGACATGTCATTTAGTAAACTGAGGTTTGGTAAAGATAAAATCTTGCCCAGCATCACAAACTAAATATGAGGTCACTTTTATGGCAAATGCCAAGCTCTATTCTTCATATTATTCACTCTTATTTTAAATGAGACTTGATCTGATCTTATCTCTCTGATCAATGGTTTGGAAGTATTGATGAAATTTAAGAATCCACTAGGAGGTTAGAGACTGAATTTATTAAGATTAAAG
Source organism: Myrmecophaga tridactyla (assembly GCA_004026745.1). Taxonomy (NCBI): domain Eukaryota; kingdom Metazoa; phylum Chordata; class Mammalia; order Pilosa; family Myrmecophagidae; genus Myrmecophaga; species Myrmecophaga tridactyla. The sequence continues at coordinate 19,026 of PVIY010013147.1, forward strand.
TCTATGAAATGAGGCAAAATTAATTGGGGCTACTGGCCAATGGTCTCAAAAAGAGAAAATTGCTTTTCATAAAAGTGTTCTCTCTGGAGGTAATATAATATATTGAATAAGATTATAAGTTATGGAATTAGATTGCTTCAGTTCAAGTCCTGGAATCATGATCTGGGAGCTCCATGATGAGGCTTAAAATAGTGCCTCTTGCTGAAAATTCTGCAGTACCTGGATTAAAGTAAGTACTCAGTAGTTACTAATCATTCTTCCCAGTAGTGGGAGTATTAGACAGGCAGTGGAAATGTGGGGTGGGCTGTGTAGGATGTGATGTAATTTTCTGAGCATCAGAAGTCAGTATTTGGCTGGAAACATTGCTCTAAACTCATAATATTGCTCTGGAATCCTCACTTTTAGAATATTTACTTTGGATTCAGCAATTATCTTGATGACATTCCTATAAAATGGGTTTGCACTAAGTCATCAGGGTCATTATGGTATTAACAAGGATTTATTATTCAAAGTATCCGGTAATGAAAAAGAAATTTAGAACAAAATAAAGTATTAGAGAAGAAAATTTCACTGAGAATTTGGAATAGAAGAGAATCTACAGTGCTGCTTCTGATATATGCCAGAGTTCTTTGGTAGTAAGATCATAGGTTCTCAAAGTCATAATAAATAAGGCACTTTTACCTAAGTAGGGGGAAGAGTGTCAATTTTACTCAATAATAAATAATTTAAAAGCTGTACATAAACAAAGTGTTTGCTTTTTTTTTAGAAAAATGTTAATATCATGGCTGTTAAGAAGCTAAGACGTGTTTGCAAATATATTTAAAGTAGCTTCAAAGTGTGCTTTTACCCTCCCTTCCACTCTCAGGTGTTGGGTTAGGTGGAGACAGGGTGTTGACTAAAGCAGCTTGTATTTTCACAGAGATTTTATAAGGATTCAGATTTTGAAATTTTACTATTGAAGGATTCAGAGGAATCTACTCCAAGACAGAGATGCTGACTCACAGGGCTAACCCATGTGGATAGTTTAGTCTAGTTGAATAGTTTTTAAGCTCCTGTTATTCACTGGGCTCCAGGGCTATGTTCCACAGAGGCAAATCTGGGTAGAACATTTGTTTCATTGCAAATCTGCTACCTATTAGTTTCATTCATTTGTAACTAGGAACAGAAAACAAATAGTTCTAACATTTATATCTCTCATTTTAAGCTTGATGTGATCATATGAGTTGTTGCTGCTATATCATGAGAATCCATGATTGCGTCCTCTCTTAACTAAAATAAAGGCACAGTTGTGTGGAGCTTGAACTTCACTACCAACAATCATTTGTTTTTGGTTATTGCATAATGCTCTTGCGTGAGTGTGTTTTCACTTAAAATACAAAATAGGTGTTCCTCCCATCCGATTTCCTGAAATACTCTGTGCCAGAAACCTGGTCCAAAGACATTTGGGTAACTGGTACTTATGAAAACAAAATTACCTTCAGAATCCTGGGGATGTAGATCTTAACACTGTGGGAAACTTCCCTCAAACTTATTGGCAGGTTTCATCATGAGTGACACACCAGGGCGACAGTGGGGAAGGATGTACCCGGGTGGTACCCCAGCAGGAATATTCAATTTGTAGCACTCACTGACTCAGAATTACAACCACAGACGAGCATGTCAAAACAAAAAGATTTGCATTTGTTTTAACGGGTCTGGATCACTAAACACATATGTGGGGAAACACCTTTTGTCTCTAATTTTTAAAAAAATACATCAAGGGAGAGGGAATCTATTATTTGACCCGGAAATAATAACAGTTAGATAACTTATTTTATGATGATGCAAATTTCTTGTCTGCGGTACTAGATCATGATGTATACAAACATAGTCACTTATTTTTACCCCCCTACAACATCTGCCCTCATGTAATTCACTTATTCAGACATTTATGGAGTTCTATATATGTCTTCTGTGCAGCAGGAAGTCTGCTAGGTTCTGGCAATTCAGAGATCATCAGATGGTAGAACTTACCCCAAGAAAATTCACAGACATGCATAAAATTATCTTCCTAATTACCTCAGATGAGTCCTACAATAGAAAATAAAGTCAATAGGAGAAAGAAGATGGGGATGTAGAATGAGGTTTCATAGAGATGATGATATTAGAATTTAGCCTTGCAAGAAGTGGGCAGAGGCAGGTGGAATAAAAGGGTACTGGTCATTCTAGGCAGAGGCAACATGAAATAGGTGGATAAATTGCAATAGTACTTAAGCCAAATGAAATTGGGCCCAGATCTGAAAGGATCACAGAAAGATGCTACAAATTTGGAATTCTTATAAGTGGAGAATATTTTCAAAGTTCCAAATGACATATTCAAACATGTTTGATACTTTTTGTTTTTTCCTCTTATTTGTTTCCTGAAGAAGACAGATTTGATCTTATTTTTGTAGTAAGGATGCAAACTATATTAAAACTATAAAGCACATTATTAAACTTTCATTGCCTGAATTTCTAGGCAGTGCCTTCTTTAAGGAAAGTTATTATTATTTACTGTCAATAAATGAAATTACATGCACTATTAGATTAAATGTAGAAATTGGACATTTATCTCTGACAAAGAGCAGAAACAGTCAAGAAGGAGAATATCCTGAGGTTCCTTTAAAATTTGAAGAATATAGAAATGAAGCTACTTATTATGAGGCCTAAAGAAGTTTTAGATACTTCAGTTGAACAACATATAATAGGGTTTTAAGCATTAGTAAAGGTGTACTGCAAATGCTGACCATTTTAAGCTCTTTGGGCCCAAAGGAGATTACTGGGATAAAGGGGACCGTGCACTCATAATCACCGAAGCCCTTGCTCTGTTGGGTGAGGATTTTTTTAAGCCCCGGCACTGATGGAGAAGATCCTGGGGTTTTTCATGCAAAATGCCATTGCCAGTTGTTCCCTCTCCAGAAGAGGAAAGTGAATAGCCAAGGGGATAGAGCCAGAGGTTGGGAGCTAGGAACCATTAAAGAGGCTAGAAAATGAGAATGAAAAGCTAAGGTGAATGAAGAGAAAAGCATTGTGACACAAGGTTTGAAATGGAGGAGCTGGAAATTCCAAAACTAAGGCCATAAATATTAAGATAGGCCCAAGATTTTTGTTCATGTGGTCCCAAACATGCAAAAAATATCAAGGGAAAAGTCATTAGGACACAGCATGGAGTTAGTGCTGAATTTATCTGAGCCATAAAAAATATGAAAGACAGACAATTACATATGTAATTGTAATATTAAGTGTAGTAATGATTAATTATAAGATAACACTGATTACACAAATATACATTTATATTATAGGGATGAATTTCACAGTCACAAAACTGAGTGTGTAATTAGGGTAACTTTTAATAAGACTAAATTTCTCTCTCAATCCCCCAAGTTTTAAGAAAAGACAGTTAATTCAGGACAAAATTAATCAATTCAGATTTCTAAAATTAATTGTGTGCCCCACCTTCTTTTTTTCTGGGTAGGAAATTTAATTTAATTTTAATTTTAATTTAATTTAAATTTTAGATTTAAAATTTAAATCCGACTGAGAAGAAAAGAAAAATGGAAGTATATGTAACCAAGAAGAAGAAAGTTTTCCTTTTCCCAGGAGACTTCAGGAAGATGTTGAAACCCTTGGGGAAAAGAGAGTATAATAGGTATGAGCATGGAAAGAAGTTGATGGGTCCTAGGATGGGGAACTGGACCTAGAGCAACTGCAAAAATAAGAATAGAACGAGCATTCAGACAGTCAGCTTCACAGGGGCCTAATCGATGGCTTTCCTGCTATTCATGGATCAAACAGTCGCTATTTAGGTGAGCAAAATAGATCATCTTTACCAGGGCCAGGGGCTTAGAGCCCTCCCATCAACAACCACCAGCTGTGGTGTCAACCTGGCCATGGCCTGAGTCAATCCACATCTCACTATCTATGAAGACAACCTAATTTTCAAAAGCCTAGGTCACTCAAAATACACCCCCCCCCCCCGGAGGGCCTGGATACCTGGAATGGTGGTAGTGATGTGGAAAGGCAAGTACTACCTCTCTAACCTTTTCCACTCCTCCTCCAGTCTTTTCTTGGAACTGACTGTAACCAGCTTAAAATCTTCATCTGAGATGGTAAAAGTGAAAGCATCCCTGAAACATTTATGAAAAACAGACTATATTTCATTAGTCTAGGAGGGATTAACAGTGTTAAACAAAATTGGAAATTTAAGTGCTTAGAAGCAAGGCCTGGAATATTATAAATTATGTATCTGGCACTTGACTATATCATAACTAGATATTTATGTTACTCTCTTGAAGGTCTAACAACTCTTTTTTTGGGAGGTGCATGGTCTGGGAATCAAATCTGGGTCTCCTGCATGAAAGGCGGGCATTCTAATCACTGAACTACCCATGCACCCTAATAACTCATTTTTACTACTACCAAAAAAAATCCCACAAGTAGGATAAAATTCTTGGATATAAATTCCATCTAGCTAGAGTTGCAATATTTGGAATTTTCTTATCTCCATAGTTGTTCGTTTTAAGATAGTTTTGTATTTTGTATCACCAGAAGTTTGGGCAAGTGCATTAGAATTTTCTGTTTTCTGATGATCAAAGTAGTGTATTGATCTAAAATTAATTCTTATACATAAGGATGGTGTTTTTATTACATGAAAATGTCTTAATGAGTAACCCATATTATGTGGACTAGAGTAATAGGCATATTTTTACAAGATTAAAACCAATATGGGTGAGAAGCATTTCCAGAATTGTTGAGTAAGGAGCTCCAAAAACCCAACTCCTCCATAAAAGCAACAAGAACATTGGCACAAGAATTGCAAAATTGAGTTCCTCGGAAGTCTGGAATTAACCAAAAACTTGCAAAAAAAGAAAAAAGAAAACAGCCAAATCTCACTAAGAACTGCAAACTTTGAGACATCTTGATAGGTCATATTTCCACCCCTTCTCCCCAGTTGTATGGTATCTTTGAAAACCAATGGCCTCACAACTATAGTAGCTGTGAAAAACAGCACATGAACAGCCACTGGAGGTAGCAGAACAGGTTTGGAGCTCATCGAAGCACAATCCCCAGAGAATCATTGCTTTTGACCTGTCTGACAGCTTCCTGACTACTCCATTCTCAGGATTTGTCCTTATTTCACATGACTCAATGCTAGCTCTGTGAGAGAAACTCTATCTTTAGCACATTTGTCAAAAAAAATTCAGCAGCAATGATTTAATATAATAGCTACCTGAGGCAGCATTACCAGTTGGAGCTATCAAGAGATGACCAAAAGAGTATAAAAGGAAAAACTAGGGGAAAAAGATGTCCCTGGGGACTTTGAAAAGGTCCAACATATTCTTGGGAATCTAGATTATAAGTCATGGGCAGGCCTGTGTGCATGACCAGGAAAACCTAAGAAGACCATAATCTCTCAACTCTGGTTAACTGTGAGGCTTCTGAAGTGCAATGAGGAAGTGAAGACTAAGGCAGAGTTGTAAACTACCTGCCAGAGCATTATAGGTGTGCTAAACACAGTGAGAGAACTTGGAGACTTACAAGTTCAACTCATTTAAGGAAATGTCTGTTTGATCATTAGCTGAACACTAAGCTAATTGAGCAGAGACTTCAATAGCCAGATAAGAAAGAATAAAGGCTTTACTGGCTTAGTTCAGGAATGTCAATAAAATGAATATACAGCAGCAGAAACAACAACAAACAGCTACAGTAACACACACAGGGAGATGAAGAATCTGATTGCAGAGTTGCTACATTATAACATTTCAAATATCTAGTTTCAACAAAAAAATGAGACATATAAAGAAATGGGAAAGTAATAGAAACTATCCCTGAGGAATTCCAGATAATGGACTTACTAGAAAAACTTTAAATGAGCTATTATAAATATGTTCAAAGAACTAAAGGAAACCCTGTCTAAAGAATTTAGTAAAAGCATGAAAATGATCTCTCACCAATATACAATAAAGGAGTGGATAATAAAAAAATATATATATAAAATCTGAAAAGAGTTGAAAAGTACAGTAACTGAAATGTTACTAGTGTGTTGAAAGATTTCATGAATGAATTTTGGAGTGAATTGAATGTTTTTTTCAGTAACTATTGAGATGATTTATCATTTGCTTTTTGTCTTTTATTCTATTAATATGGTACATAACAGTAATGTTAATGTTAAATCAATCTACATTATTGAAATAAATCTCAAAAGGATTATTTGTATAATATATTCATATAAAAGGATTATTTGTATAATCCTTTTTAATGTGTTTCTGAATTTCTTTTGCTTACAATAAATTGTAAAGATTTTTGTTTCTATGTTCATGAGGAATATTAGTCTTTAATCCTCTTTCTTGAGATGTCTTCATCTGGTTTTGTTATCAGGAAATTACTTGTTTCATACAGTGAGTTCAGAAGTTTGTCCTTCCCCACTAAATGCTAAAATAATTTGTGTAGGATTGCTCTTAATAATTCTTGAGCTATTCACCAAACTTCACCAAGGGAGGTGTCTTGGTTGTTAATTGTGAGAATATTTTAAGTTGCTCAATTTTATTTGCTTGTCCTAGATCTCTTCATATTTTCACTTTTTTCTTAAGCCTGTTTTGGTGGTTTGTTTCCTTCTAGAAATTTCTCCAATTCATCTAAATTGTCTAATTTATTGACATAAATTTGTACATGTTATTTCCTTACAGTCTTTTCAATATGAAGGGTCAGTAGGGATATCCCCTCTTTTATTTTGAGATTTTGGCAATTGAGTGTCTTTTGTCTGTATTTTTTGACTAATCTAGCTAAAGACATCAGTTTTCTTAATCTTTCAAAATACCCAACCCAAATCCAGCAACATTTAGGCAGGATTATTCACCATGACCAAGTAGAATTTATCCCAGGAGTTTGTGGTTGATTTAACATCTGAAAATCAATGTACTCTTCCACGTTTTCATATTTCATCCATGTTGTGCTCCTTTCCTTTTTATGGCCATTGAATGTTTATACCATATTTTGTTTGTCCATTCATCAGTTGATAACATTTGCATAGTTTCCACTTTTGGGTTATTATGAATAATGCTGCTACAAACATTTGCCTACAAGTTTTTCAGTGTGCATATGATTTCAATTCTCTTGGTGTATATCTACCAGTGGAATTGCAGGGTCCCATAATAATGGTAACTGCCAAACTGTTTCCGATTTGGTTGCACCTTTATAATTCCACCAACAACGTATGAAGATTCTAGTAATACCACATCTTCACCAACAATTGTTACTATCTTTTATATTTCAGCCAACTTAGTGATGTAAAATGTTACCTCATCATGGTTTTGATTTCAATTTCTTTGATGACTAATGATATTGATCATCTTTTCGTGTACATATTGCATATGCTTACTCTATTCACAAGCTTTGCAAGTGAAGTAAGATAGGCACAATATACCATAATTTATGATTCCATTTAAATGAAAATGTCCAGGATAGACAAAACCATTAAGACAGGAAACGATTATTGGTTTCCAGGGCCTGGGGGAGGAGAAAATTGGGAGTGACTGCTAATATGTGATGGGTTTCTATTTTTAGGGTATTATGGACATTATCTAAAATTAGATAGTGGAGAAGATTGTACAACTCTGAAATAAACCACTAAATTGTTCAGTTTACAAGGGCTGATTTTATGTTATCTCAATAAAGTTGTTACTAAAACAAATGATAATGCCTTACTAATAAACTGTGAGGGGGTGAGTAAGCCCAAGATGTCTAGTCTTTATGCACAGGAGTAGAACTACTGAAGTATGATTTCTTTGACTTTTGGTAAAACCAATGTCTTATGTGTACACATTGGCATTATCTGCAGTGTTCAGTGATTCTCAATCACTGCCAGTTGTACTCTTCTGTAACGTGTAGAGACTTTACAGCAGACTAGCTTGGTTTTAAGTTCTAGTTGAAGTTATTCTGCAATAATTTTCCTGCTATGCATATAGATACAGAACAAGTGAAAGATATTCTTTTTCAGTTCTTAACTTGATGCATGTAAAAATTCTGGAGGACAACATGAAGTACCACATTGACGATGATGACAGAATAAATGGAAACAAACCATCAGAATTCTTGAAAATAAATACTGTTTCCTTGTTTAAGTGATAGTAATTGTTATTTTTTTTTTAACTATCTGGCTGAGACACCAACTCAGTAATACCTACTAATTAGAACAAAGTGTTAGAGAATACAAGAATATCTCAGTTGATCACAAAATTTTAAGGAACTCGTATAAAGTAGACAAGAAATAAAAATATAGATCATATTCAGTGGAAAAGAACTCTTGACAGAGAAGTTCTGTCTCCACTTGTTCTCATCGTTGTCACTGGACTTGTGATTTGCATCTGTCCTAATGAACTTGATTCTAAAATTGAAATCAGGAAGAAATGCCAGAATTTAAATCACAAGTAAGCAACTACTAGTGGTCAGTAATTAACTCCAGTGGCTTATGTAAGAATGATTCCATCCCTTCATTATAAAACAATTAAATGGAATTCAAACTTGATAAAATAAAATAAACTCATAGCAACCCTGTATTCTAGGGTGGGATGGCAGTCTTACAATTGAGAAAAAGGATTTTGTTTTTCAGTCAAAAACTAAGCAAGGCAGCAGAATAAAACCAGAACGCTGTGTCATAACATTTAAAACACACACCCGTACCCACCCACCCCACCCACCCACAGACACACACATACACGCACACCCAGTACATTATCTGTTACAATATGATGCTGGTCTATGCAGAAGCACAAGCAGAGGTTATTTAAGAATGCTCTCCTATTTAGCTAGGCGAGTCTTACAATATTTTACTTTTTTGCTCCCTTAATTGGCTTTACGTTATATCTTCACAGGCTTCCTAATGACACATATTATCTTTCACCATTGTATGCAAAGATTATTATTCTTTTTCCAAACTTAAGAACAGTTTTGACATTTCATAAACAGAAAAACAATCATCATAAGTATTATTTCTATGGTATTCTATAATTAAGAATTATAAGAGGTGTTCCATTTATTAGTGTATTTGAGTTTCACAATTACTCCATCAGGAAGGCTGGGCAGGTGTCCACTTCCAGTTTTAAGAAATTCTTAGCCAAGGAGTAAATGAAATTGCTGAGGTTGAAACTTTACTTTGGCATTTGCTTGTTTGTTTGTTTGTTTTAATTCTGTACGTACACAATCTGGGAATATTCGAAACAATTTTTAGAGGATTTGCTTTATGTTAAGATGGCATTTTAATTCTGGTCCATTTATAGCAAATAGACACAGAAGACTGGAATAAATCTCTAGGACACATCTGTTTCCTGTTCATTGTGTATGTCATGCTAAGAGTTTTTGGAATGAAAAGTGGCATGTGAAAATCTCAAGAAATGACTACAGCAGCAGCAATGATGTTTTTCTGTACTCATTGGTAATGTGGGAACTGTTAATTTATCTCAAAAACTTAACAAAATAAAAACAAACCTTGGAATCTATTCAGTTAGGAAATAAACCTTGAAATGATCTGGCTTACAGTAGCAATAAGAGTTTCACCAAAGCAAGCAGTGATTTTTTTTTTTTTGAATGCTAACGTTTCTTAGATACAAACCATGTTGTTTTTGTTGATTTTATGATGCTGTCACAGGTTGATGGCTGTGTGTGTGTGCAATATGTATTACTCTATCTTTCAGATAACACACTTGAAATACTAGAACTATATCTTCCAAAATGGGTGCAAAGATTTTAAGCAATATTATATTATGGGCCTGTTGCTAAATTTTGACATGGAATAAGTTTTTGGAGGTTTGTCCTTTACTCTTATCCGAAGAATTACGTAGAATGAAATCTGAACTAAAGAATTACGAATTAGAATTACTTTGAATGAAAAACAGGTGGAAATGATGAGAAAACATACCTAATTTTACCTTCTTGAAGTGCTAACTATTTTTTGTTTAAACACATACTAGACACCAAGAACTGGAAAAAAAAAAAAGGAAGAAGAAATTGCTTCTATTTCGTTTCCTTTCCCTCTCTTCCCTTTAAGGGAAAGTTTTTGCAATCTTTCGTTCTTTTCTGTAGAAATCAAAAGTTCCTTATTGGAATGCAACCTCTCTGGCCACAGTCATAAATATATGCATGTATGTGTGTATGTATGTATGTAAGTACTTATTGCCCATCTGTCAGTCATGTCCTAGCAGGGAGTAGAAATTAGGATCAGTTGGGAGTTTGAATAGGATTCAATAAAGGGGTATATACAGAGGTGAGGACAAGATTAAAGGAACCAGCAAGGGATGATGAACCACCCATGCACTAAAAACACCAGGAAGCTGTTCCCACCACCCTACCCACCTTGCTCCCTCATCTCCCCCCCACTCCCTTGCCTCAAGGTGTAATGGGAAGGGATGTAATTACTGGCGCCAACTGAGAGTTGGAGCCTAATGGAAGCTGTCCTTCGTACAAGGAGGCAGACAGTTGAGGGGAAAGGGGGACTCACCCACTTGGTGAGGGAGTTGGGTGGGTAGGAAGAAATACTTAACTTCTCCCTCCCTCTGCCTTCCAATATTCTGTCAGTGGTTCCATTGACCTAACCCTCCAGCTGGAACCTTCTCTCCATAGGAGTTGGCCCTTTGGAACACAGAGCACAGCAGGAAAGGGAAGATGATGGATCTGGTGGATGGAGCAAATGGAGAAGAACTGATGCTTCGTTTTCTTAGTTAGGCTGCCTTGCTTGCTTGATGAATTGACCTTCCACAGCTTTGTCTGTGTGATTAGGTAAGTGAGCTCTCCTTCCCAAAATGGTCAGGGACCTGTGAGGCCACCCCACACTCATGTAGACAAGACCATCCTTTCCCCATGTTCCCAGCCTCTAGACACCAATTTATTAGGGGTGGTGTGCGCGTTCCGATAGGTTCCTCTAGTTTTAGGCTTTCCATGTCCCAGAGGTAATTTATGAGGATGAGTCAAATTAGGGCCACAGTTTTCTTGGAGGACAATTCCAGGGGGTTCTTACGCAGAACCATACCTTGATTCATGCTCCTGAGACCATTTAGTTCACTGAATGTTGCCATCTCTGCTAACTTCAATGAGATAAGGTCTTTCCTAATATCCACTTAGACATCAAAGCTGTAAATAGCTCCTTAGAGCTGCCCAGGCAGCTCTGGGTGTGCTTAAAATAGTGGCTTGCATATTAATTAGATGAGAATTCACCAGACTACAAGGGTTCCTGTCCAAAATTGTAAATTATGGTTCCATTTGTTTCTATAAAATGAAGATGTTTTTAAATCAAATTCAATTTTCAGTATTGGTTACACTAGAGATTCAGACCTTATATACTTCTCAAGATGGTGAAAAAATATGTATTAGAAATATGCTTTCCTGTATTATATTTGTGTGCAGCTCTGGTTCTCATTTTAGGAAAGAAACCCACTTGCCCAGAGGCATTGGGATAGTCTTTACAAAAGCATCTGTTTGGCATCATGTAAACATGGGCTAAGGTGAAGCCAATTAAGCATTATTAAACATCGTTAATGAATCTATTTTCCCATGTTTTGAAGGTTGTTTAAATTCACCTCTCTAAGAGGTCAGAGAGAAAATTGTGGCAGACACATGGGAATTAACCGCTGCCTTCTGCTGAATGCTATCCAATGGACTCTAGCAGAAATAAATGCTTTTAAAATATGGAGAAAATTATCATCAGTACCACAGTCACTATTACTTCAGTATATCTTGTGGTGTTTTACTGGTGAGTCAAAAATATAATAAGAATATGCTTAAAAAGAAAATATGAAGCTTACAAACACAGAAAATAGAAATATCAGATTGTTCTGCTACTGAATGAGCCATCCTTGAGATTCTGCTACTTATTGGCTCCGTATGCCAAAAACTATCTGGCCAGACAAGATATAAATAGCGAAGACTCAGAGACTCTCAGCTGAAACCCCTTTTTCTTTAAAATCAGATTTTCATTGGTACATTTATTTATTAACATGAATGAAGCTGTCCTCTTTTAAGTACTGGGGTAGGGATTGACGCTGGGTCATGTAAAATAAGAGTGGGGAAGTGTTAAAAGGCAGTCTAGTTGGTTATCCAGACAAGTAAATAGAGGGAGAGAGAGTTCAGTGCTATGTAAAGCAACCCCAGCCTGCTATGAGAGCACATAGTAAGGAACAATGAGTACTTTTTCTAAGTAGCTGAAAAAGAGGGATTTTGAAATGTTCACAAGCAGGAGCTTTTGCTTCAATTATTCTAACTGTGGATGCAAGGGGAATAAAAATCAGTGCTTTGGGTGAGGCTGATAAAGAGTCGAACTTCCAGGAGAAGAAAGCAGCAAGTCAGAGGAAATAGCTTTCTTGCGGCAGAGAGAAAGCTATTGTATTCCACTTAAGTGAAAGGACTTCTGTATTTAAATTTTGTTTGCAACTGTGATTTACAACTGCTGAACAGATGTTATTCTCCTAAATCATTTAGGAGAACTCGAGGAGATTATTCCAAGACAAATTTACAAATTTTTGAATCAATAAATCTCTTAAATTCGCTGATCAGTACAATCTGCCACTTCGGTTAAAGAAGATATATATTTTTTTTATTCAGGAACCTGGAATACATCTTTAGGACTTAAACTGTAGAGTATTTGAAAGACTTGTACATTAATTTCTCAGTTGAATAGTTTAACAAATATATTTGAAGTAGCTACTATAAGGGAGGCTATTATACAGCTACTCTACAAATATTTATATCTTAACATTTTTCCTGAAGTCTAGAACCCTTTAATTCAATAAGTTTCTTTCATGCTGTGTGCTGGATATTATATTATATGAAAGAATAAATAATTACCAATGTGTTTTAGAGAGATAACTTTCCTAGAAAAAAGCCATGACCTGCTGAAAAAGTTTTGGACAGGCACACAGCGACATTAAAACTCAACTTTGTAAACAAGGATTTCTGGAAGTTTTGCTATACAAGGCCCTCCACCCATTTTCCTGTCACACAGGATATAATGGCTTTTGTTGAAATGCAGTGTGACATTAAATCACTGGAGATCACTGAATGTGCTGCTTATCATCTGGATCACTCTATAGGACTACTTTTACAGGAAATTAAATGACCTTTAATAGATGGAATGTATTGATGTCAAATAAAAAACATAGCCCAATGCTTTGTTTTGAATCTTTTCAGGCATAGAGGTTAATGTTTTATACATACCACAAAATAAATCAAAACACTTTGATCTTGAACAATCCACACTCATAGTATAAAGTCTATATTTAACCATTTTCTATTAATTGGAATCAAGATCCTTGAGCTTGCCTCACTTAATCCTTGACTTTCAACATAATTTTTGCTGGAATGAACTGTGACATAACAGTGATTATTTAGAGGAAATGCAATGACATATTTAAAGACATAATATTGCATTATATTGTCATTTTATTGAATTTTACTTTGGAACTAAGATTTTACATGCCTTTCGTGATTATATCCACTATAGTTTATGGACCATCAGTTAATAAATGTATTTAATCATAACTATTCTCCTGTTGTCATTGACTGAGTCTACAAGGGTAAGGGAGGTTTAGGCACAAGTAAAAGATTATTTAACCTTACGTTCTATATCTATTAAACATTATTTTGCTAGTTAAATGACTGCTGCTCTCATGTAAGAGGGTTGGTACACATCATTCATCCATTCATTCCCCCATTCTTCTAACTTGATTGTGCCCCTACTCTTTTCCAGGCCATTCTTGGGTAGTAAATCATACAGACCCAACTTCTGCCCTCACAGTGCCTATATTTTGCTCAGAGGAGAGAAATTATAAACAATAAGTGAAGAAATGTGAAAATATGTCAGATAGGAATATATATTACACACATATTAAACTAAAGCACTGGCTCTCTCTAAGCCCAACTCTCTGAAGAAAATCATTGCCCTCCCCCGCTATGTGGGACATGACATTCAGGGGTGAAAGTCTCCCTGACATCATGGGACATGACTCCCAAGGATGAGCCTGGCTCTGGCACCGTGGGATTGACAATGCCTCCCTGACCAAAAGGGGGAGAAGAAGTGTAATAAAATAAGGTATTAGTGGCTAAGAGAGTCCAAATAAAGTCAAGAGGTTATTCTGGAGTCTACTGTTATGCAAGCTTCAGCTAGATTTTGCATATTGTCATGATTTGCCAAACCCAATCAACATCACTCCTTTTAACCCTGATGAACACCTAGGGCTCTATCTGAGAGGCTACAAAAGTTCACGCACTAAGTATACTTTCCAGAAACCTATAACCTCCAGGTGGTTCCTAGGCCAGATAAGCCCTGAAACCCAGAGAGCCAGCCTCTCTAAGAACATCAAGTTCCATTCCCCATCCTATATTGTTGACAACCCCCTTTTTTAATAACTTTTTTTACTATATAATATAACATATATACAAAGCAAAGAAAGAAGAAAGCAATAGTTTTCAAAGCGCTCTTCGACAGGTAGTTAAGGACAGATCCCAGAGTTTGTCATGGGCTACCATATCATCTTCCCAGATTGTTCTTTCTAACTGCTCCAGAATACAGGAGCCTAGAAGGAACAAATATTTTTTTATCATTACAATCAACTTAAAAATTTTTTTGTGTGAAAAATAACATATGCGAAAAGTAATACGTTTCAAAACACAACACAACAATTAGTTGTAGAACAGATTTCGGAGTCTGGTATGGGTTACAGTTTCACAATTTTAGGTTTTTTGTAGTACTGCTCTAAGATACTGGAGACAAAAAGAAATATCAATTTAATGATTTAGCAATCATGTCCGTTTGTTAAACCCTACCTTCTTTGCATAACTCCATCATCATCTTTGGTCTTTCTACCCCACTCTTTAGGGGTATTTGAGTTATGGCCATTCTAACTTTTTTATGTTGGAAGGGACTGTCAATAATATGGGGTAGGGCGATGGAACTAGCTGATATTCTGGAGAGCCTGAGCCCTCTAGGTTTCAGAATTTATCTGGTCCAGTCACCCATCTGAAAATTGTAGTTTCTGGAAAGTTACCCTAATGCATGGAACCTTTGCAGAATCTTATATATTGCCCTAGATATTCTTTACGATTGGCTGGAATGGCTTTGGTTGGGATTTGGCAAGTTAAGATAGGTAGCAGTAAGAGTTACCTGCAGAGTAGCCTCTTGCCTCTATTTGAACACTCAGCCACTCATACTTTATTAGTTACACTTCTTTTCCATCTTTTGATCAGGATGAAATTGTTGAATCGTAGTATCAGGGCTGTTCTCATGCCTGGGAGTCATCTCCCACGCCATGATGGAGACTTTCACCCCTGGATGTCATGTCCTACGTAGCGGGGAAGGAAATGATTTCACTTGCAGAGTTGGGCTTAGAGTGAGGCCATATTTGAGCAGCAAAAGAGGTCCTCCATTAGTAACTCTTAGTCATAGCTATAGGTAGGTTAAGCGTCTCTGCTACCTACAAAAGCTTCACCAAAGTAAGCCTCAAGATCAAGGGCTTGGCCTATTGATTTGGGTTGACACCCCTTTTAACATGTAAACTTAGAATGGGCATAGTCCAAGTACCCCTAAAGATAGGGAGAAGGATCAAAGGAGAAGGAGGAATTAGAGAAGATAGGATTTAACAAATGAATATGACTGCTGAATTACTATATTGATGTTTCTTTTGGCCTTCAATGTCTTGGACCAGCTAGAAGGAAAAACCTGAAATGTGGACACATACCAAACTTTGAAATCTGTGTTACAATGTACTGTGAAATTTATTGTTTTTTTTCTATATACATTAGATTTCACAATAAAAATTGTTTAAAAACAATGGAGTAGGCTGGTGGCCATTGTTTGGATAGTCACAGAAGACCTGAATGAGGAATGTTTAAAATGTCTCTGAGATGAGAAAAGCAGTCAGTCTTGTGAAACTCATAAGGATCAATGAAATGTTTACAAAAAGCAAAGACAAAAGTAAACTTAATACAAACAAAATCTTCTTTTTTATGGTACAAATTTCCCTGAGCACATTCATGTATGAATGGGTACACCTTGGTAAATGTGTGTGCATGTTGAACATAAGTGATTATTAATATTGGCAAAATAACTCCAGAAGCAGGTTGCATTAAAGTTCAGTTATTTGAAGGGGTGAATAAAAAAGTAAGAATGAATCTGGTATGCTTCGATGGAGGTTGTAGGAAGGAGAACAAGAGAAGAACAAGAAAATCAATCAGCAGTTCCTGTTATTTCTCATCACTCTACCCTCTGTGCATGGAGATGCAATTACAGTAAAAGGGGGACTTGACCAAATAACATGGGCATGCTATTCATGCAGGGATGGGAGGGAACAGCTAAGAAATTCAAGTCAATTTCATCTACAATTAGTTGCATCATTTTTATTCAGAATCTGGCAATACATTCTACATTATGAAAATTTTATAAAATCAACTTGATTACATGTATCTAAGAGTTAAATAGTATTTAAACCACAAGAATAGGTAACAATCCAGGTATATGCATCCTAACTTTCTCACTTCACAATGGACTATATTTGTATGTGTACTGTTGTGAAAAACACCAGTTTCTTTCTCAAACTGTGGCATCTTTATCTTTTGCATAAGCCAACATTTATTAGAATGCATTTGCCATGTCAGAGTTGCATGTAAATGACGCTTTTATAACTGAAAGAAAAAGCTCACAGCAACCAGTTTTGTCTCTAAATGGACTGCCTAAAGCTCAAGTAAGAAAATCTATGCTGCAACTGTTTTTCAGTTGTAGTTTGTAGTATATAAACTGGTGTTATAAAAAAAATCAACCATGTGAGACTGGCTGTGTTCGGAGTTCAGCATCATGCCAGATAGAATCCAGAACACTTATGTGAAGTGTCCAAGCAGAAAAAAATCTGCCCTTTAGAAATGAAGGGTGGAATTCATTAATAGTTTGAGAAACTGTGGATTCAGTTTTAAGGTCTGTTTATGTGGTCACATTTAATCCAGACTTCCTCAACAGAAAGGCAGAAAGGAGAGACATTATCTTAAATAGAAATAAGCAAATCTTGTAATATTCCATTTTAAAAGTCTGTGCCACAGAAGATTGCGAGAAGATGGTGGAGTAGGGAACTCCAAGATTCAGCCTCCCACCAGAACAATAATTAAACAGGAAGGAGCTGTCTGAAACAACTATTTTGAAACTTCTGAGGCCAGAAGAACACTGTACGACATCCAGGGATGAGTTGGAGGGAGAGGCTGGTGAACTGTGGTGAAGAACAGTGAATTGCTGTCTCTGCACAGTGGCTACTGTTGCCCATCGATCGCTTCCACAGCAGGCTGCCATGGGGTCCTGCCCTAACTAACTCACAGGTGTATGGCTCAAGTGAGTTTTTTGCACACTTACGCAGTATGGTAGCTCTGTTATTTCTTTCTCATGAGAGAGGGCCCTCATGGGAATAAGTGGCAAGCGAGGGTATGGGATTGTGCAGGCTCCTTTTATCTTAGTCCCTGACACTGAGTCCCTCCCCAGGTTCACCACTGGCTGGCTACTTAGGGGTTACAATCTAGTCTCAGAAGTGAGCTAATTAAAAAGTGAGTTTTCTACACCTTATTATCATAATTATTCATTTTAGTTTTTGACCAATCACAGATTAGGGTACGTTGTATCCTACTTATTTGCATATTCGACTGCCCTTATATACAGGGGACCAATAGAATAAGCTTTATGCCCTATGCCCCTATCATATTCTAGTAAACTTCATCTTTTATTATCACATGCTGACGTTGTTTTGGAGAAATGTGGACCAGGTTAGGAGGTTGAGACTTAAGTTATTTTGATGGAGACATAAACAAACGGACTTCTATACTTCCTTATTTGAGTGAGAGGAGTCCACCATCCCTTACACAGGTGACAGACAGGGACTTAAAAATTCTCTTCCCCAAGACCAGGAGTGCGCACATTCACTGATTATGGCTTTTGATTACAAAAGGATCCCTGGGGACCCAGCTCTGTAAGTGGCCATTGCTCCAGCTGGCCAGGACAAAGGCTATGGAGGAGCCTCAGGGCTGCAGGGAGACAAGTTTAAGGGCTGCAGCTGTTAAGCAGATCAAGAAAGCCCAGCTTTACCTTTCCTGTTGGAGACTCCTGATGCCCTGGACCAAAGGCACTTTGGAACCGGTCTGCACCTCCTTCCTGGATCCCTGGCCTTGTTTCATTCCAAAATACTGACTTGGAAAACTCCTCTCTGTCATGGCTCCCTCCCAGAATTTGCTTTCCTGGCAAAAGTGGCTTGAGACAACTAAAGGAGTGTAAGGAATTATAGAGGAGGATAGCCTGGGGGCGAAGGCTTGCCTGCTTTAGACACCCCATAGAGGGAGGTCTGTCTCCTATGTAACAGAGGCCATTCAAACTCCTGTAAACAGGGGACTCCAAAACAGCCAACAAGTGGAGGCCTAGGGCAAAAGGCAGGCCCCGAAAAGACAGGGAGGACACTGCACCCTGTATTCACCTTGGGCAGATCTTCCTGATAGGAAGGCTGAAGGTTCAGGAAACCTCTGAAAAACAAGAAACAGATATCAAAGGAAATTAATCCCAGAGTTCATGTTTTAAAATATTAAAATGTGGGCTGTGCAAGGATAGTTCAGTGGTAGAATTCTTGCTTGCCATGCCAAAGACCCGGGTTCGATTCTGGGAGCCTGCACATGCCAAAAAAGAAAACAATATCATGCGCAAAAATAATACAAGACAAATAAAGAAACAGGAAATGATGGCTCATGCAAAGGAAGAGGATAAAAATCCAGAAAACAGCAATTAAGAAGACAAGAATGTGGATAGACCAAACAAAACCTTAAAAAAAAGATCTTAAAAATGCTCAAGGAGGGGTGCACAGGTGGTTCAGTGGTAAAATGCTCTCCTTTCATGAGGGAGACCCAGGTTAGATTCATGGACCGTGCACCCCCCAAAAAAATATGCTCAAGGAGATGAAAGAAAATACAGAGAGAGAACTAAAGGATCAGGAAGACAATAGATGAACAATATGAGAATCTCTAAAGAGATAGAAATTTTACATAGGAGCCAAAGAGAATTACTGGAACTGAAGACCACAATAACCAAAACGAAGAGTTTCCAGGAGGGTTTCATCAGCAATTGGAGCTGGCAAAGAAAGAATCAGCAAACTGAAAGATATGACCTTGGAAATGGGTCAAGCAAAAAGAATTATAAAAAGCAATAGTGTCTTCTTGGATACCATCAAGCATAACAATATATGCATCATTGGAATCCCAGTAACCCAAGAAAACGAGAAAGGAGCAGAAGGAATATTCAAAGAAATAAAGGCAGAGAACTTCCCAAACCTAGCAAAAGATGTGAGCATGCACATCCAAGAAGCTCAAAAATCATGAAACAGGATAAACATGAAGAAAATAACACCCTGCCATATATTGACCACGCTATTGAATGCAAAGGACAAGCAGGGAGTTCTGAAAGCTGCAAGAAAAAGCAATGTATTATTTATAAGGGAGACCTAATTAGCTTGAATACTGATTTCTCATCAGAGGCAAGATGGCAGTTAATTGAAATACTTAAAGTGTTAGAAGAAAATAACTGCCAACCAAGAACTTTAATCCAGCTAAACTTTCAAAAATAAAGGAGAGATAAAGATATTACCAGATAAACAAAAGCTAAAGAAGGGCAGGCCGTGGTGGATCAGCAGGCAGAGTTCTTGCCTGCCATGCTGGAGAGATGGGTTCAAGTCCCGGGACCTACCCATGAAAAAATATATATAAAAAGCTAAGGAGTTCATCTCTAGCAGTCAGGCCCTACATGCAATTGCTAAAGGGAGTTAGGTCCAGGAATCTAACCAGGGTCTCCCACATGAAAGGAGAGCATTTTACCACTGAACCACCTGTGCACCCCTCCTTGAGCATTTTTAAGATCTTTTTTTTTTAAGGTTTTGTTTGGTCTATCCACATTCTTGTCTTCTTAATTGCTGTTTTCTGGATTTTTATCCTCTTCCTTCGCATGAGCCATCATTTCCTGTTTCTTTATTTGTCTTGTATTATTTTTGCACACGGTATTGTTTTCTTTTTTGGCATGTGCAGGCTCTCAGAATCGAACCCGGGTCTTTGGCATGGCAAGCAAGAATTTTACCACTGAACTATCCTTTCAAACTGAAAGTAAAGGACACTGGTTCAATGCGGTGGTTCAATGAAGCACTAAGAAATAAAGACCTGTGGTAAAAGTAACCATTTGGAAAATTATAAATGCCGGTATTATTGTAGTGGATTGTTTGGATTATATATCAAACTTCCTACAAGTGCTAAAATGCAAATGCATAGAAAGTAATTATAAATCTATGTTTTTTGGACATGCAATGTACAACAATATAAGTGGTAACAAGTACAAAAAAAGGTAGATGGGCGGAAAAGTATATTTGTAAGCTATTGAAGTTAAGTTGGTATTAAACCAGATATGATTGTCATATATTTAGGATGTCAAATTTCAACCCCATGGTAATCACAAGGAAAATAGATGAAAAATACATCCAGATAGAAAAGAGAAGGCTCTCAATCTGGCACAATGCAAAAAATCAAATAAATATAAATGTAGATATAAATGGAAGAATTGGGGACAAAAATGGTATAAAACCTAGAAAGGCTTGTGCTGGTTTGAAACTGTTGTTTGCTCCAGAAAAGTCATGTTCTTTAATCCTCATTCAATATTGTTGAGTGGGATCTCTTTGTTTAAGTTGTTTCTATGAAGACGTGACCCACCAATTATGGATGGGACCTTTTGATTAGGTGGTTTCCATGGAGATGTATCTCCACCCATTTAAGATGGGGTTGCTTACTGGAGTTCTTTAAGAGAGAATCATTTTGTAAAAAGCTTCAGAGCTCACATGGCCCGAGACCTTTGGACATGAAGAAAGAAAATGCCCTTGGGGAGGCCTTTGGAAATGAGAAGTCTGGAGAGAAAGCTAGTGGACAGATGTTGCCATGTGCCTTCCCAGCTTACAGAGGTATCTGGAAGCCGCAGACCCCAGAAGATACCAGCCACATGCCTTCCCAGCTGACAGAAGTGTTCTGGACAGCATTAGCCATTCTTGAGTGAAGGTGACTTCTTGTTGGTGTCTTATTTTGCATATTTTTATAGCCTTAGAATTGTAAACTTGCAACAAAGTAAATTCCCTTTCTAAAAGCCATTCCATTTCTGGTATATTGTATTCTGGCAGCTTTGGCAAATGAAAAAACAGGCTAAATAACAAATTGCAGAAGATACTCCTGCATTATCAGTAGTGATTTTAAAGGTAAGTGGTTTAAATTCCAGTCCAAAGGCAGAGTTTGGCAGAAAGGATAAAGCAGCATGATCCAACTATATACTGTCTCCACGAGAGAACCTTAAATTCAAAAATACAAGTAGGTTGAAAGTGAAAGGATGGAAAAAATGTACCATGCAAGTAATAACTCAGAGTGCAGGGGTAGCTATCGTAATATCAGGTAAAATAGGCACTGAGTTAAAAAAGTTATGAGGGACAAAGATGGTCACTATATGCTAATAAAGGGGTCAATTCAACAAGAAGATGTAAAAATTATAAATATATATGCAACTAGCATATAGCATAGACCTAAAATATATGAAACAAATACTGAGAAGGGAGAAATGTATGGTTCTACATTAATGGTAGGAGACTTTAAAACATCACTTTCAATAATGGATAGAAAATCTACAAAGATGATCAGTAAGAAAACACAAATACTCTAAACCACTTAGACCTAACAAACATATATAGAACATTTCAGCTTCAGCCAACAGCAACAGAATACACATTATTCTCAAGTGCACATGGATCATTCTTTAGGATATACCATATGTTAAGCCACTGGACAAGCCTAAATAAATAAAAAAGTATTGAAATCACACAATGTGAAATTTCACATTGGAAGAACCTTTTCCAACCACAACAGGTTGAATTTGGAAATCAATAACAGACAAAGAAATGGAAAATTTGCAAATATGTGGAAATTAAACAACATTCTCTTAAAAAACCCAATTGGTTAAAAAGGAAATCATGGAGGAAATTAGGAAATATCTTGAGGAAAGTGAAAACACAGCATATCAAAACATATGGGATGCAGTGAAGGCAGTACTGAGAAAAAATTTAAAGCTCTAAATGCCTGAGTTATGAAAGAAGAAAGACTTCAAATCAGAGACCCAACCTCAAACCTGAAAGAACTAGAAAAAGAAGAGGAAACTAAACTCAAAGCGAGGAAAAGGAATAAAATAAGAAAGATTACAGCAGTGATAAATGAAATAGAAAACAAACAAACAAAAACCAGTAGAGAATCAATAAAACCAAAAGTTAATTCTTTGAAAAGATCAATAAAATTGGCAAAGAAAAAAAAAGGGGATACAAATAACAAAAATCAGAAACAAAAAGGAGTAAATTATTACTGGTATTTCTGAAACAAAACGGACTATGAACAACTATATGCCAATAAATTAGCTAAGCTAGAAGAAATGGACACATTTTTAGAAACACACAAATTGCCTACACTGACTCAAGAAGACATAGAACATCTTAACAAACCAATTAGTAGTAAAGAGATTGAATGAATAATCAAAAACCTTCCAACCAAGAAAAGCCCAAGGCCAGATGGTTTCAAATGAGAACTTTACCAAGCATTTCAAAAAGACAACTCCAGTTCCACTCAAACTCTTCCACAATATTGAAGAGGAAGGATCACTCCCTAATTCATTCTACTAGGCCAACATCACTCACATACCAAAGCCAGATAAGCACACCACAAGAAAAGAAAATTAGAGATCAGTACCTCTTATGAATATAGATGCAAAAATCCTCAACAAATTACTGTAAAACTGAATCCAACAGGGGGTTAGAAGAATTATACACTGTGACCAAGTGGGATTTAACCCTGGTATGCAAGGGTGGTTCAACACAAGAAAATCAATTAATATAGTACACCTCATTAATAGGAAAAAAAAGAAACAAAACACATGATCATCTCAATTGATACAGAAAAAGCATTTGACAAAATCCAGCACCCTTTTTGATAAAAACACTTAGAACACTAGGAATAGAAGGGAACTTCCTCAACATGAAAAAGGGAATATATGAAAAAACCCACATTTAACATCCTACTTAATGGCAAAAGACTGAAAGCTTTCTCTCTAAGATCAGAAAGCAGGACAAGGATGCCCACTATGATCACTATCATGCAACATTGAACTGGGAGTTCTTGCCAGAGCAATTAGGCAGGAAAAAGAAATAAAAGCCTCCAAACTGGAAATGAAGAAGTAAAACTTTCCCTATATGCAAATAACATGGCCTTTATATACAGAAAACCTGAAAAATCCACCACAAAGTCTTAGAGCTAATAAATGAATTCAGCAAAGTGGTGGGTTGCAAGATTAGCATTCCCAAATCAGTAGTGTTTTATTATGAACAGTCAGAAGAAAAAATCAAGAAAAGTATTCCATTTTCACTAGTAATTACAAAATCAAATATTTAGGGATAAACTTAACTAAGAATGTAAAAGACTTGCACATGGAAACCTACAAAACATTGCTAAAAGAAATCAAAGACCTAAATAAATGGAAGGACATTCTGTGTTCATAGGTTGGAAGATTAAATGTTATTAGGATGTTGGTCCTACCCAAAGTAGTTTATAGATTCAAGTAATTCTGATGAAAATTTCAACATCTTTGCAGAAATGGAAAAGTCAATCATCAGATTTGTATGAAAGGGTAAGGGGCTCCAAACAGACAAAGACATATTGAAAAAGAGAAATGAAGTTTGATGACTCACACTTTCCAATCTGAAAACGTATTACAAAGCCACAGTAATCAAAACAACATGATAAAGTCACAAGGACATACATACAGATCAATGGAATCTAACTGAGAGCTCAGACATCAACCCTCACATTTATGGCCAACTGACTTTGGACAAAGAGGCAGAGATCACTCCATTGTAAAAAAAGAACCTTCTCAGCATGGTGTTGGGAAAACTGGATCTTCTTTTGAAAAAAAATTTAAAAAAGGATAATCCCTACCTCACACCTTATATAAAAATCAACTCAAAATTGATCAGAGACCTAAATATAAGAGCCCAAACCATCAAACTCTTAGAAGAAAATGTAGGGAATAATTTTAAGGACTTTGTTAGGTAATGTTTCTTAGACTTTGCAACAGAAGCACAAGCAACAAAAGGGCAAAATATGTAAATGGGACCTCATCAAAATAAAAAACTTTTACACCTCAAAGGACTTTATCATGAAAGTAAAATGACAACCTATATAATAGGAGAAAATGTTTGGAAAGCATCTATCCAATAAATGTTTAATGTTCATAATATACAAAGAAATCCATCAATTTAACAACAAAAGACAAACAACCCGATTAAAAAGGGGGCAAAAGACTTAAACAGACATCTCTTCAAAGAAGATTTACAAATGGTCAGAAAACACATAAAAAGACATTCAACATCATTAGCCATCAGGGAAATGTAAATCAAAACCCCAATAGATACTATTTCACATCCATTAGAATGATTGCTATTAAAAAAATGAAAATTTATAAGTTTTTGAGAGGATGAAGAGAAATAGGGACACTCATTCATTGGTGGTGGCAATGAAAACTGATGCAACTGCTGTGAAAGATAGTTTGGTGTTCTTCAGAAAGCTAAATATAGAAATACCATGTGACCTGGTAATCCCATTAGTATTTTGTATATCCCCAAAAGAATTAAAAGCAGAGACTTGAACAAATATTTGTTGTTTTAGTTTGCTAAAGCTCCAGAGTATAATATACCAGAAACAGAATGGCTTTTAAAAAAGAGAACTTATTAAATTGCAAGTTTACAGTTTTAAGGCTGTAAAAATATCCAAAATAAGGCATCCAGGCAAAAATACCTTGATTCAAGAAAGGCTGATAGGTCCAGAACACCTGTGTCGGCTGGAAACTCACATGACAATGTCTGCTAGCTTTCTCTCCTTGCCTCTCATTTCATAAGGATTTCCCAGGGGTGTTCTCCTTCTGCATCTCCAAAGATCTCTGGCTGTGTGGCTCTCTCAGCTCTTTTGGCCCTAAAGCTTTTACCAAAATGGTTCTCTCTTAAAGGACTCCACCTTGAATGGGTGGATCACATCTCCATGGAAATGATAAAAATCATCCCACCCACCAATATTGAAGAAGGATTAAAGGACATGGCTTTTCTGGGGGTACATAATAGCTTCAAATTGGCACATTCCACCCTTTGAACCCCCAAAAGACATGTTCTTTACAAACGCAAAGTTCATTCATTCCATAACAGTATCAGGAAGCCTTAAAACATTTCAGTAACAATACAAGTACAATACAAAGTCAGAAACAGAAAAAATTTCATCCAAGTCAGTTATAGGCATGGTCTGTCCTAAGGCAAAATTCTCCTCTGGCTGTGGTCCTGTAAAATGCAGAATAAATTATCCACTGCCACTTTACAAAGGAGGGACAGTCTTAGGATACATAATCTTATGGCTGGAAATTGGAAGGAACACAGGGGTCACCAGACCCAAAGAATTCTGAAAACCTGTAGGACAAACGCCATTAGATTTCAAAGTCTGAGAGTCATTTATCCTCAGGGCTTTAGAAAGCAGCAGTCCCTGCTCTCCAAATGCTAGTGTGGAGTTTGCAACCTTGGAGGACATTAGGGAGATCACCTTTTTTGACTTTACCCTCTCCAAGCATGGGGACAACACCCAGGCTCTCTGCCATCTCCATGGCACATGCTCAACTCCCTTTTGACAATGTGGTGGCAGTAAGGCTTTCCCCAACTCCCAAGAAATGTGCTCCACTCTCTCTGAGGCCTGGGGCACTGAAATTCCTGCCTTCTGCTTTTGGGGCAAACTCACCCTCTTCAAGTGCATGGGTGGGTCTTTTCTTCTGGCATGAGATTTTTTTGCTTCCGACCCTAGCTTCCACGGTTATGTCTTTGAAGTTATTTTTCATTCAATATGTCCCTTTTCTGTCCCTTTTAGTCCAGACTGGCAGTGGTCTCATTTACACAGATGCTAAATACTCTTGTTGGTTTTCTATGCAGTTCACTGGAATCATGCCCATCAGACAAAATGACTTTGCACAAATCCTTCCTAGATGACTTCATCTTCAAACCTAGCTTTTTCTGAAATTGCTGACTGGTTCCACATTTGGTTAAATCCTCATGTGGGGCACTATTCTCTGGGGTCTCCCTTTCTGGGAGCCCAGAATTTTCCAGAGACTCAATTTCCAGTTTCTTTGCACCCAAGAGATCAGTTCTCAACTTATCTCTTCCCGTCACATTTCACTATAAGCTGCAAGGAGAAACCAGGCTGCACTTTCCACATTTAAATTGGAAATCTCTTTTTATCCAAGTTCGTGGCTTTTAAAATCTGCCTTCCATTTCAAATCAGTGGTCAATTTTGCCAGATTCACCACCACTTTAAAACAAGGATCGCCTTCCTTCCAGTTTGCAATAACATCTGTATCATTTCTGTCTAAGACCTTATCAGAAGTATCCTTAGAGTCCATATTTCTACAAACAATCTCTTCAAAGCATTCTAGGCCTTCTGTATCAAACTTCTCACAACTTTTCCAGTATCTTCCCCTCGTCCATTTAAAAAGCCATTCCAGTATGTTTGGTATTTGCAAACTGCAGCACCCCTCTCCTGGTACCAAAATCTGTTTTAGTTTGCTAAAGCTGCTGGAATGCAATGTACTGGAAATGGAATAGCTTTTAAAAGAGGGAATTTATTAAATTGCAAGTTTGCAGTTCTAAGGCTGTGGAAATGTCTAAACTAGGGGACATTTAGGGAAAGATACCTTAATTCAAGAAAGGTCGATAGGTCAAGAACACCTCTGTCAGCTGGAAAGGCACATGGTGATGTCTGTTAGCTTTCTCTCCTGGCTTCATGGATGACCTTGAAGACTGTGCTGAGTGAAATAAGCCAGACACAGAAGGAAAAATATTTTATGATGTCACTGATATGAAATAACTAGAATAAGCAAGCTTATAAGAGTCAGAATCTAGAATACAGTTTACTAGTGTGGGGATATGGAATGGAAGAGTAAGGTTTAAAATGTAAGGATTCTTATCTGAAATGGTGGAAATGTTTTGGTAATGGATGGTGGTGATGGTAGCACAATATTGTGAATGCTGTTAACAGCACTGAAATATATAACTGAATGTGGTTAAAGGGGGAAATGTTATATTGTTTATATGGTTTAAATAATCCATGCAAATGTACTACACAAACAGTGATGCCGAAGTTAAATCATGGACTGTAATTAACAATACAATTATAAAAATGCAATTTCATCAATTGTAACAAATATTCCACACCAATCCAAGGTGTAAATAATAGGGTAATAAATGGGAATCTTGTCTTTTATGCATGATTTTTGTAACCCAGAACTTGTCTAATAAGGAAATAAGCAACTAGTCCATGTCACATCAAGTTGATGGATAGTAAAGCGTCTTTGTTTGTGTTATTTTTTAAATGCCATGTTTTATTGTCTAAATTACTGATTCTTTGCTAACTTTAATAATTTTTATTGCTTCTGTTATGGCAAAGGAAATTCATGATCAAAATAAGTATTAACATTAGAAAACAGGGTGCACAGGTGGTTCAGTGGTAGAATGCTTGCCTTTGGTGTGGGAGACCTAGATTTGTTCCCAGACCATGCACCCCCAAAAAAAATTAGAAAACAAATAATATTTAGTCTTGCCATCAACTGATAACCTGTATTAGTTAGCATATATAGTCTTAGAAACTTATTTTAACCATATATATGTGTCAATATTTATAAAAATGCAATGATAATATGCATACTAATAATATGTTCTTGTGATGTTTTTTCATTAAGTAGTTTTCATTATGTAATCAGTTTTTTATTGTGAACACATTTTCATACCATTTAATCTATATCGATGCCATGATTTTTATGACTGCCTTTCAGTGCATAGATTTACCATGAATTCTCTTGTGGGTCATTTAAGTTGCTTCCAATTTTTGTTCTTATGAATAAGGCTTTAGTGAACCTACTATGTACTTAAACATGGATAAACCACCCAGATGGACACTTAACCTAGTCTGGATAAATCAGGGAAAACTTCTTGGAAGCTGAAACCTCTAATATGAGACCTAGAAGTTGAGACCTGAGTGGCCCATCTGTAAATAATGCAGAAAGATGGGACCTAAGCTCAACGTCCTTTCTCTTTATTCTTGATCTTTCTCTAATCATTAATTTAATAGGACATTCTTTAAATAATTTCTTATTTTAATGACCCTCAGAATTTAAAAGTAAATCCTTTTCTCTCTCTCTTTTGTTGATAATGACAATATAGCTATATGCACATGTACAATAACTTATCTTGTTATGGGGATTTAATTGGACAAACTGATTGTGCAAACAAATTGCTTAAAAATTCTGGACTATTGTATTTGGAACCTAGAAGAATAAGCAAATATGATAAAAGGGGATAATAGATACACAGTTCTAGCGATGAAATGGCTATCTTTCATGACTAGGTCCTGGCTGTGGCCATGGCAGAAACAGATTGAGCACAGGGTCCCTGGATTTGCAGGGGTCAGATTTCCGGCGGTCAAGGTGTTCTGTGAATCACTTGTGTGGCCATTATAGTCATCCCGATTGCTGGCAGGGCTTGGAGTGGAGACAAGATTGTGGGTCAGGAGTCAATGTCATCAGTGAATGCAGCGAAAGTTTTAGGAAGTCAGGAGATGTCCTTGATAGGAGGGAACAATGATTCTAGAGCTGGGAATGTGAGCTCAAGGGAAAGGGTTTTACAGAGTAGAGGAATAAAGGTTAGGCAATGACATTGAGCAATGAGGAAGTTGTATGGGATGTGAAAGAATGAACATTAGTCTTCTGAGGGAGTTCCAGGAAAAGCTGATCTTAGAGAAGAGCCAAATTTCAAGTAAAGCCAGTGCCTATAAAAATTATTCAATGAAGAATAGGAATGTGAGTAGAATTTATTTAACCAATGAACAGAGAATTGCAAAGGGCAGTGGGGAAGGGTTTGGGAGGTAAGGGAGAAGTGGGGCTTTAGAGGAAAGCAAGACCTAGGCAGAGTGGGGATAAAAGGACAGGAAGTAATGAATGACCAAGATTATGAGGCAAGATGTGTTAGTTTTCCTCAATGATACTGAAGAATTCATTTCAACAGCCCCTGTCTTGATATGAAATCGTTTGTTGTAGCAGATGATTCTGTATTAGATTTGATCTTGAATATCTATTGTT
Organism: Myrmecophaga tridactyla; assembly: GCA_004026745.1. Lineage (NCBI taxonomy): Eukaryota > Metazoa > Chordata > Mammalia > Pilosa > Myrmecophagidae > Myrmecophaga > Myrmecophaga tridactyla. Next base: position 48,307 of record PVIY010013147.1, read on the forward strand.
TTCTGATTAAGCCCTGCCTTTTCCAATTTTTTTTAGTTTTGCCCATCTCTACTCATTACAATCTTAACTATCCTTTACGGCCTATTTTCAATGTCATCTTCTCCATAGAGCCTCTAGAAATGATCATGGATTATAGGAATCATAAACAATGTTCCTTGTGCTGTATCCAGTTGTTACGTGAAATCTAGCAATTGTAAAAAAAAAAAAAAAAAAAAAAGACCAAGTAAGGCTCAACACGGAAGATACATTTCCAAGTTATAGCACAGTTGTGGATAGATAGGACCCATACCATGAGCCAGAAAAACTACAAAGTGAGAGATTAGAATACCTAGAGCAGGCACAGGAAAATACCAGCTGGGCTGGTCTTAAAATAAGTGTTTTACCAACTGTGAATTCAGCCATGAATCAAATAGAGATTGTGGGCAATGTTGTATTAATATTTGTTTATTGTATATTGCCCAGTATTTTATGAACTGACTTTTTGTAGGTCGTAAGAAATTATAGGCATACCAGTCATCACTTTTGTCTGTTGCTTCTATTTTGGGGGTAATAGGTCGTGACATCATATTGTGACAATAGAGAATTGCGACATATGGGAAACTTGTCCATAAAAACTTGGGGGAAATAAGAAGTTAGAAGTTGTAAGGAGATACCCTAAGACAGTTGAACTGTGGCCACCTGACTCCCAGTGCTGCCTGTCTGAAATTTTTAGAAATATCTTAAGAACAGGATAGAGAAATATTTTCCAGAAATAAAGCTGAGACGTTTGATCAAACACTGAAAAATTGGTTTTACTTCTTTCAGATGGGGCCCTGTGATGAAACAGGCCAAAGAAGCTTTCAACAATTTCTTTTCATTCCAAGAGGTTGTTGATGTGTCTAGTGTCGAAATTTATCAGACAAGGTGCAGCTATGAACGTTCCAAGCTGAGTGCATTTATAATATAAAAAAGGACAATGTCAAGATTATAAATATTGTTTATATCATGACCGTAACTTTCCATTTTATGTAGAAATTTCAATCGATGTATGGACTATTTGCCTTTTTGTGCTGAGAGTCAGCTAGGAGGTAAAAGCTGATAAAAGATTTTAAACTGCCTGTTGATATCAAGGAATATTTGGATTTAAGAAAATCTGTAAGAACAGCTTGTCAGACCTCTCAGAGCTCATCATGCTGATGGAAGATAGCACTACAGGTTAAACTTGAAATTAAGGAAAAAGAAAACTAGACAAGGAGAGCGTTGCTTCTTTTAAGAAAGTGAAGTATTTAAACTGACACCAATTGTGTGACTGGGTAAATGGACATTTATTTCCCTTTTCTAATCTGCCCTGAGTTTAGTAGTGTTTTAGCATGTCCAGATTAAAAATGCATTGGTATAGGGCAGGCCATGGTGGCTCAGCAGGCAGAGTTCTCATCTGCCATGGGTTTGATTCCCAGTGCTGCCCATGTTTTTTTTTTTTTTTTTTTTTAAATGCATTGGTGTAAATGAAGGTCCAATTTCAGAGGAAGTTACAAGAAGTATGAAACATACTTAAGATTTGAACAGAAATCTGTAGAAGACAAAAAGATCCTTCTAGATAATCACAAATCTGGTGTACTAATATGGCTAAATTTCCAAAGAAATGGATTAACCTATTAGTGAACTTTTCTCAACAGGATGACACATTATCCTTGGAGTTTTGTAGATGTGTAAATAAATATTAAAAGTGATGGAATTTTCAGACCTGTGGCCTAACGAGGCAAACACAGCAGATTATCAGTGTTTATAAACCCACATGCCCCACCTTTGGTGATGGATATTAACGTGGTTTCTGAATTAAGATGTGCCCTAAAAAAATTCTTGAATCTTTCTTTAAATGCCAACACTGCATTTTCATGATCAAAATTTATTAGTTAGCAGCACTGGGTTAATAAAAAAACTTTTATATTTAAGAAATTGATCAAACAATGTTTGGATTTCTTTGGCATGCTTTGCCCATTTATTGGGGTATATTTAACCAATTTCATTACTAGAAGGCTCACATGACCCACTATAGGAAAACATGTAGAACAAGGATCTGATCTAGACAGTAGCCCCTCAACATAGATATTTTTATGAGATGCTTTTTGCCATGAGAAACAAGTAGATGGGTTTCTTTCAATTACAATGGAGAATCCAGCATACATACCCATAACAGCATTTACATATATATGCATACACATATCCATATACATGCATACACACACACACACACACACACACACACATATGGCCACCCAGGCGGCTTTAAGGAACATTAAGCACTTATGGTTTGTTTTTTCTCTCTTATGGCCTACTTGGCCCCATCTTGCTTTAAGAATTTAAGTCTTGCCTACTTCTCTCTCGATGTCTGTTCTATTCTCATTATAATCAGGGCAATATCATAAGAGTAAAAATTAAATTGTATAAATATAAAAATTTAAATATTTTAAAATTCAAAAGGGAGCAAGTCTGATCACTTCAGGGTCAAGGACCACTGATGTCATAATGAATGACTACTGCCCTTCCAAAAAACAGCTTTCCAAGAAAGCATTCGATGGTGTATGCTTTCCATCGAATGTGTAGTTTGACTGCTAGTGGGTGTAAGCTGTGGTAGAGGGTGACCAAATTTGGAGAACATTAGGCATGACACATATGTTTACCGTTATTTTGGAGTCTTTGTGATAAATGTTCTTCAGAAGAAAAGAGCAAACAGGAAACTAGTGGCTTTCAGTTACTATCTATAAAGAAAGTTAGTAATTATTCTTGTGAGACAGGAATCCCAAACTGAAATAAGACCACAGTGCAAATGAAAAAAAAAATCCATCTTAGGTCTTTTCACACAGATACACTATGTATGCATACCAAAACATGTGAGAATAATCTTCATTTTCACAAAATAAAGATGATTCTTCTCATTTTTTTTCCTTTAAATACATTACTCTCTTAATTTAATTTTCCCTCAATTTTGATGATGACATGGGTTAGTGATCACCTCTAAGCATAATGCAGATGACACTTGCTGGTGAAAAGGATGGAGAGAACTGGGCAAGCAGGAAATTCTAGGTCTTTTGTAAGGGGAGTAGTTGCTACTTAGATCCAGATGATTGTTGCCACTCAGGAATGTGGGCTTAGTATTGCAAAATCTTCTAGTGTTTCAAAAGAAGTTATAAATTTAAATTTTTTACAGTTGGAAATCTTCTAATCTTTATATGTGGTTTTTTTTTTTCTTTCTCTCTCTTCAAAATTCTGTAGTGGCCAAGCAAAACCTATTGGGGGTTTGTAGTCAGTCCACAAGTCACAACTTTGCGATCATACCTAGAAGAAAATTAAGGTAAAAATTTCCCCTTCTTTTCATATTTTTGAGTAGTTTTTTAAAATGTGCTCTCTTTAAAATGTTTGTTATTCAAATAGCCCTTAGAGAAATGTGTTTGGGACATAGAAAGAGAGTTGAGTGCCAGGGAAGCTCCACTCTATTCCAAGGATTGATTTTTTTTAATGCAATTTTATTGAGATATATTATATATTCACAAACCATATAATCATCCAGAGTGTACAATCAGTGGTTCACAGTGTCATCATATAGTTGGCATTCATCACCACAATCAATTTTGAACATTTTCATTACACTTCTATTTATTTAATTTTTGCCTTTATTTTCTTACTCATTTCTCCATTCACTGGATAAAGAGAGCATCAGTCTCAAGATATTCACAATCACATGGTCACATCATAAATGCTACAGAGTTTTATGATCATCTTCAAGAATCAAGGCTACTGAATTACAGTTGAAGAGTTTCAGGTATTTCTTTCTAGCTATTCTAATACACTAAAAAAAGAATATTTAAATAATGTGTAAGAATAACCTCCAGAATGACCTCTCATCTTCATTTGAAATTTCTCACCCACTGAAACTTTATTTTTTTTCATTTCTCTTCCCCCTTTTGGTTAAGAAGTCTTTTTCAATCTCATGTTGCCAGGTCCAGGATCATCCCCAGGAGTCATGAACCACGATGTCAGGGAGGTTTATATCCCTGAGAGTCATGTCTCACGTAGGTGGGGTGTGGGCACTGAGTTTACCTGCAGAGTTGGCTTAAAGAGAGGCCATAGCTGAGCAACAAGAGGTTCTCTGGGGTGACCCTTAGGCATAATTACAAGTAAGGTTAGCTTCTCCTTTGCAGGAGTAAGTTTCTAAAGGGCACGATCCAAGGTCAAGGGCTTGGCCTGTTAAATTGGTAGTCCCCACGCTTGTGAGACTATCAGGAATTCCCCAGCTGGGGAAGTTTAATTATTCCACCTTTTTCCCCATTTCCTCAAGGGTACTTTGCAAATACTTTTTTATTTTCTGCCCAGATTGCTCTGGGATGTATCAGGGCATCACAGTAGCCTGTATAAACCAACAAAATCTCACTCAATATTCAAGGTTCCAGGTAATTTTGGTGTTCAAATAAACTGACCATACAAGTTAAATTAGTGTGTTACCAAAAATGTAAATTTTGCACCAAATATCTCTTCCTTTGATCTCAACAGAAGTTGAATTTTTAAACGCAGACAATATAATCCTTTACCTTTTACTCTGATTTACTTAGTTCTAACCAGATCAGCTTTATTCGTATCTCTAATTGCAGTCTGATCTCTTTTTCAGCTTTTTATTTTTTAACAGTTGTTTTATCGGATAATGCTAACTTTCATACCTGCAGAACTCTAGCTCTGAGTCTCAGGTGTCACACAGATAACCACAGTTCCAGGGAACGACCAGGTTATACATAAAGAGCTCAGCATCTCAGAATTTAGAAATAATTGTTACAACTCAGGCATAGATATGACTGCTATAAGAGTTTACAATCTAGGACCCTTTACAATAAGCCTTCCCCTGATAAACCATGCTCTCGAATTCAATTCTCAGAGTTTGCACATTACAGTTAGTTCATATTAGTGAGGCATTACAATATTTGTCTTTTCCTTTTCTGGCTTATATCACTCAACATACTGTCCTTAGGCTTCATTCACTTGGTCACATGCCTCATAACTTCATTCTTGCAGCCACCCAAAATTCGATTGTAGGCATACACCACAGTTTGCCTTTCCTTATATCAGTAGATGTACCCTTAGGCCACCTCCATCCATTGCGAATCATGAATATTGCCACCATAAACAACAATGTGCAAATGTCCATTCATGTGGGTGGACTGATTTTTGGACAGATATACCATATGCAATTAATCAAAGTTATTTATTTCTGTCACTATTTATAAGGGTTTGGGCAAATCATTTGTCTCATTGTATAAGTTACTGCATCTGTAAAATTAAGGGACTGGACTACACCAGAAGTTCTCAAACTTAATTAGTATTAGAGAATCTATAGTTATAATTCCATTTTCCAGATACCATGTCTTTTTAGTGGTATGCCGTGTAAACATGATCTTTATTTATTAGACAAGCTAGGGAAATTTGTACTAGTAGAAAATATAATTCAATATAACTATATATAGTTATAAATATAATTCATAACTATTTGCATGTGTCCATGATAAGTCAAGCTATTGCACTAGACATTTCTGGGTTTTTCAATTTATAACCAATTTCTTTTTGTTTATTGCTTTTGATACTTGTTCGTATTTGATAGCTATGGGATTGCTATGCCAATAACTTAAAAATTTATTAAAGAAAAATTTTTATTTGCTTTTTTTTTCTGTTTGCTTTCTGTTTTCTGCAAATTGGAAAAAGATGGCATTATTCAGTTTTTTGTTGGGAAATCTTGGTCTAGCTATTGTGGGAACATAGTTTGAGGACCACTACTTGAAGTTCCCGAAAGATCTCTTTTAGCTATAACATACCCTGAGTCTGAGTCTGCATTTCTCAAGTGTGGTCAAGCAAGATCCATGTACTCTTAGTTAGAGATAAATATTCTTAAAATGAAATACAGCTATGGCCTACTTTCAGTTAGTTGAAATTAAGAAAACAGATTTGAGGCAAGTGAAATATTTCAAATGTATACAAACTTTGTCCCAAGAACAAACATTTAGGGAGTTATCAAACTTCTCTTTAATCGAATCTCCATCCAGAAAGCTTTATTAATTCATTTTATTTATTTATTTCAGTGGCTACCATCTATTAGGAAGTTTTCTATTTTCTGGGGATACAGTAATAAGCAAAATAAACAAAAAATCCTGTTGTTATAATGCTTGCATTTTAATGTAGAGATATAGGAAATAAAAAGGAAAAATAGTATATTAGACAATAAGTTCTACAGAAAAAATAAAGCATCAATAGAAGAAAAAGTGTGTAGTGGAGGTTGTGGATGGCAAATTTAAGGTAGGGTAATCAGGGGAGTCTTGACTGAGAAAATGGCTTTTGAGTAAAGATAGGAAGAAGATCTATGTTGGAATCTGGGGCAAGAGACTTATGATATAAGGGCCCTCAGGCAGGTGCCATTATCAGATATTCAGGAGAGCAGTCTGGATGGATGGGAATGAGTAAGGCAGAGAGTGGTAGAAGATGAAATCAGATCATGTAGGAACTTGTAAGCAGTTTAAAGGTTTTGGCTTTTACTCGGTGATGCAAGTTCATGGAGTGGTTTGAGCGGAGGAGTGGTATGATCCGACTTTTTTTTTTTAAAAATATCACTCTAGGCTATTTCAATAGGCTGTAATAAGTTCAGGGTGGATGTGAGAATGTGTGAGAAGCTACTGCATTCTTTGCAGGTGTGAAATAATAGTGGCTCAGACCAAAATGATAGTGTTGGAAGTGATGAGAAGTTAGATTCTGGATGTATTTTTAAGATAGAGACAACAGCATCCACTGAAGAGATCAGATGTGGATGTGAGAGAAAGGAGTTATGTATAATGTCCAAAGACACCAAAGGCAAGCTCTTCCTTGCTTGCAAATATTCCTATCCAAATCCTGATGACTTGTAAAAACTTTTGATTATAATACACTCCTTGAAATTCTTGTCAATTATCCAGTTATTTCCCTTCCTTTTAGGGGATGCCAAAAGCTTTAGAGCCAGGACTGGAATCCATGTCAAGATCACCTAAAACTTTGTCTCATAAGGGAAGTACTGTGTCTTATGAGCTCACCATACTCATATGGCCCATGAAATTCTCTCTGCTCATACTACCTTTGGATATGATTTTCCATCTGGTCCACTGGGCCCATCCACCAGTACTTCCACTGACTGGTATGCTCTATTCCCCTGGCTTCAGTGCTCATTATTCTTGTCATTGGAGTTTCTTCTTCTAGTTATTAGGCTAAGATCTTCTCAAGAATGAGTCTACCAACATCCAGGGCATGGATAATGATGGGAATTGGCTCTGTGAGGATTAAGCAAGTCAAACCCTAGGTGATTAGCAATGATCAACCATTTATCAAATTGTTTTTATTATTATTAATTATTATTATAGAGATTTATTGAAAGAGCACAGAATGGGGAACATTTCTGTCATTGCAGAAAGTTCTGTTGGAGAGTGCAGTGTAAGAGAATACCTCCTAGTTTACTACAGAGGAAGTGAGAATTAGGTGGGCACTGTATCATTTGTATGACCCCAGTGATTGTCTTTCCTAACTTACTCAGAAATATTTAGGGATTTCTTATGCTAATAAACATACCCTAGGTCTCTAAGGACTTCAGATTACCTTACTTTCTTAGTACATCTCATGATGGCACTGAAGTACATTAAGTAACTTAATCACAGTATTGTGATGTGCATACGTGCATGCAGGAAATCAAGAACGTCTCGCCACAATCCCATGAGGTTTGTATGTTTTGGCTTGGCACAACTCAGAATTTTTCAAATGACTTTTGCATGAACTTGAAGAAAAATAGTATACATTGAAAAGGAAACAAATCACATGTTTGATTTATTTATGCTTGTTTCTTCCAGCTCTTGATTTGAAGAAAACTGAAATGTTTGAAAAATCCTCAGGGATTCTCAAATGAAGTTAAATACTAGTTTCCCCCTCCAAAATAGGAAGTTAGATTGGTCATGGGTAAACAAGCATAAAAGCCCAAATGTTTTGTCTTCCAAGCTCAGATTCATCCATTTGGAGTGGGTGTCAAATTTGGCAAGATATGTTCTTTCATTCAAGTAGCTTAGTTCATTCATTTTTAAATTCTTTGGAAAAGAGAATGATGGTGTTGGATCGTTTACAGTAAAAATGTTTAATTGTGATTATTTTGCCTGTGTAAATTGCAAGCTATGGGTAATACATATTGCTGAGACTCTTTAAAAAGACATAGCTGAAGCTGGGCAAATTTGGATCAGATTATCCTTTTGGAGAAAATGCATGGACTTGCAAAGCTACAAGTTAGTGCTAATGGACTTCAGGGTACTAAGTCTTAAACTGTCCAGAACTTTGAAACTCTTTTTATTTGTTAAGCAGCCCACCTAGATATTCTTTGCCAGCGTAGTGTTTCCCATGACCCTGTTATCTGGCCACCATTGATAGGTCTAAGCAGACCCAAAGGTTTGTCAATAATCTTTAAGATATCCAGATATGGAGCACTCACCATGTGTACTAGATGGTGTTTGGTCAAGAGCACCAGATCCAAAATATGTAACAAAAAGTTCTACTGTACGTTATGAACTTACCTATACCAAACACTACACAAGAACCTTTAAAAAGTTATTTCTAATGTGTGCAACAACTTTGCCCAGTAGATGTTACTATCCTCATTTTATAGTTGAGTAAACTGAAGCTCAGTTTATTGGGAATAATGCCTAGAATCAGGATTTGAACACTGAATTTTTTGACTCCAATGTCAACTGTCTTTTTAATGCATTACAGTGTTCCTACTTTTCTCCTAAATGTGAATTTAAGATCTGCATAAATGTTATTTGCATTATAGCAAAGGAGATGAGAAATAGAGACAAGATATATCTAAGTCATCATAATGGGAAATCAGAGTACCTGATATGAAGATGGATGAGCCAACAGGGTAGCTGGTGGCATATATATCATCTCTATGATCTGATTATATATATGTAGCTATATCCTGAAATATATTGGTCATTCAATATGTCTGGTCGCCAGGATCTTGAAAGTATTTGCTGTTCTTTATCCCCACACCCCTTTTGATAAACCCATTCACTGGGGAATATTGCTGCTGTACCTTCATAATTGAATTCACTTACCTCTTTAATGAACATTCTTCACTGTGCTGTTATGAGACTAAGGGTAAAATCGTCTAATACAGTGTCTAATACACTGGCTGATACAGTGTCTAATACACTGGCTGATTTATGCTAAGCTCTCAATAAATGTTAGTTCTCTTTTCAACTCTTCTTTTTATTTATTGATACTTAAAAATAATAAGTTGGTGTTTGTCATTTCAACTCCGTCCAGCACATTGTGTTACTTACTTCCTTTAATGATACATTCCATTTCATAATGTTTCTAAATTCCAGGGATTGCATTTCAAGGAAGTTATTATAGTTCATCTGAGGATAAAACAATTGGCATTTGACCTTTTGTCACCATTTGTAGCATATTACCGCGTCTCAGAAATACATTGCCTTGTCAAGCCTTCTTAATTAATTCTAACTGAAATTTCTTAAGTGGCAAAGTAACTAAATAGCAGCTATTGATGTTGTGAAAACTATTTTATATTCAGTAGATTCTTGGATATGAATGCTAAAATAATCATCTTCCTGTGATAATGAAAAGTAAGAGCCATTAATTTGGTGGTAAAATAGCCTCTTTCTCTTTTTGTAACTCTCAGCCTTGTATATCATCTGTTTTCTGGGGCTCAAGCAATGGCGGTTGTACTTCTGTCCCTGAGCTTTGGAGTCATTTCAACCCAATCAGAATTAGGAACTTGGATCAATTTATTCCTAAATATTATTCTTGTAACATTGTTCCTATTGCACAATATTGCCCTTAGACTTGAGCGAGCAGGGACGCTGCACCTCAGAGAGCCCTGTGCTTCAGAATGCTTTTTCTCAAAATGTTCTAAGTCTACCTCCAGTGCATAGGGCCAGCTGGGGCCAGCAATGTCATCAGAGGGGGATACTCCAAGACTGGACAGGGACTGCTTGTGCTTTTTTTCCCTATGTAGCACTCTGTATGACCCTCAAAGACAGCATAGGCAGGAAAAGAATGTCACTTTGCACAGAGTCTAGTAAGGAAAATACAGGGTTAGTGGCTGTGAAATTTTGGGGGTGGGGAGTGTCACAGAAAGATCCATTTAAGTTTGACTCTCTTCACAGAAAATCAATTTCCAGGAGGATGGGAGAGGACAATAGTGCGTCTCCATGAGGTGGCAACAGCTGGTCCAGTTCTCACTGTGTTGCAAGGTCTGAACTGTGCCCTGCTAAGTCACTTTGAATAAGAACCGAAGACCTCATTCCAAGGAGCTGTGAAATTTGGGTCTGGAGGGCTTAAGTGGCCTGTGTCTGAGTTGGGGAATCTCCTTTTCTTGAGAGGACTCCGTGAAAGGCTCCACCCCAGCACCTGCAGAACAGCCCTTGCCAGAACCCAGTGCCACTCACAGCAGCCCAGACCCAATTCCTGGGAATAGCTTCACTGGAGAGATTGAATGTCATTCCCTAGAAGCAGACCAAAAATTTTAACTGTCACTCTGTCTGGGTAGTTTAATATTTCTCAAGGGAAGATCCAACCACAATCTTGTTCTTGAACAATCTCAAATTGACTCAGAGAAACCTTGCTGATGAGTGATAACGTCCATCTCAGCTTTTCTCCCTCATGATGGAATTGCTATTTTTTTATTTTTTAGTAATTACATTTAAAGTATTTGAGGATACATGCTTAAATATAAATTATTTAAGAAGTTTATTGCTATGCAATATTTCCTTCTCAATTCGTTCTCAATCATAACAAGAGTTCTGGCAGGCTTTAATGTCCTCTGAATATCCGTCGGACACTGCCATCTCACTATTGTTGATTAGAAATCTTTTTTAGGTTTAAAATTTATTTCTCATAGTTTATAGATTATCAATTTTAATAAAATGTTTTTATCAGTTTTATATATTTCTTGCCCTTCTTCAATGATCATTTGCCTTTTAGCTACAATTCATCTTGAATTTTATTCATTGTGTATGTGTGTGTGTGTGATTGTGAATATGAATATAATAGCATTTTGTGAGTGCATATGTATGTATATATTAGTGTGACTATGTGGAAGTGGATTATGTAAGTGTATGAGTGTGTATGCGTGAGTATGTAAGCCAGATTTACTGTCATTACCTCTAGGTAATCACACTTTTTCTTCTGCTTCTTTTAAGTATATTCTTTTTCTCTTCATTACTATAGTATATTCAAAAGTAGATTTATTTTTATTTAATCCTGTCGGTTCTTGGGGAACATTAAAGCTGAAAACTTAGTTCTTCTTCTGATCTAGAAACTATTTTTCAAATAAATTTCCACCCTTTCTTTTATTTTCTTTGTCAAGAGCTATTTTATAAATGTTAGAGCCTCTCAGACTGGCCTCTTAACTGTGTTTTCCTAATTATCTTTGTTTTTTTATTGCTGGAATTCTTCAGTTCTGTTTCAGATCATTAATTCATTCTTGGATTCTATTCTGTCTAGAAATTATCCCATCTATTGCACTTTCAAATTCATCAACTATATTTTCATTTTCAAGGATTCTAATTGTTTTTTTATATATGCATATCTAAACTT
>PVIY010013148.1:0-54477 GCA_004026745.1 Myrmecophaga tridactyla
AAGCAGAAATAAATGAATTGGAGAACATAAAAACAACAGAGAGAATCAATAAAATTTAAAGTTGGTTCTTTGGGAAGATCAATAAGATTGGCAAACCCTTAGCTAGACTGACAAACTCAAAAAGAGAGAAAATGCAACTAAATAAAATCAGAAATGAGAAGGAGATTGTGCCACTTTAAAGCTATTATGTACCCCAGAAAAACCATGTCCTTTAATCCTCATTTAATATTGCTTGGTGGGATCTTTTTTATTGATTCCATGGAGATGTGACCCACTCAATTGTGGGTTGTAATTTTTTATTAGATGTTTTCCATGGAGGTGTGTTTCCATCCATTCAAGTTGGGGTTGCTTACTGGAGCCCTTTAAGAAGGAACCATTTTGGAAAAAGCTTTAGAGCCAACAGAGCCCACACAGCCAGAGACCTTTGGAGATGAAGAAGGAAAACACCCTGGGGAAGCTTCATGAAGCAAGAAGCTAGGAGAGATAGCAAGCAGACATTGTGATGTGGCTTTGCAGCTGAGAGAGAAATCCCAAATGTCATTGGCCTTCTTAAACCAAAGTATCCTTCCCTGGATGCCTTAGTTTGAACATTTTTATAGGCTTGCCTTAAATTGGACATTTTCATGGCCTTAGAACTGTAAAATTGCAACTTAAGAAATTCCCCTTTTTAAAAGCCATTATGTTTCTGCTATGTTGCATTCCAGCAGCTTTTACAAACTAAAACAGAGGTCATTATCATAGACCCCGAAGAAATAAAAAATAAAAAAGTTTATAAAAGAATATCATGTCAACAAAGTAGACAACTTAGATGAAATGGAAAATTTCTTAGAACACATGAACAACCTATACTAACTCCAGAAGAAATAGAAGGCCAAAACAAACCAATCACAAGTAAAGAGATTCTATCAGTCATCAAAAACCTCCCTACATAGAAAAGATGAGGAATAGATGGTTTCACAGGGGAATTTTACCAAACATTCCAAGAAGAATTAACACATTCCTGCTAAAATTTATCTTCAAAAAAATTGAAGAAAACAGAACACTACCTAACTTATTCTATGAAGTTAAGGCATACATAATGCCATAGATAAAGATACTACAGGAAGGAAAAACTAAGGCTAATCTCCCTAATGAATATAGGTGCAAAAATTATCAACAAAATACTTGCAAATCAAATGCAATGGCACATTAAAAGAAGTATACATCACAACAAAGTGGAGTTTATTTCAAATATGCAAGAGTGGCTCAAAAAAAGAAAAAACAATTAGTATGATATAATAAATTAACAAATTGAAAGGGAAAACTCACATGATCATCTCAATTGACACAGAAAAAGGATTTGACAAAATTCAGCATTCTTTCTTGATAAAAACACTTAAAAGTTAGAAATTGAAGGAACCTTTCTCATTATGACAAAGGGCATATATGAAAATCCCACAACTACTATCATACTCCATGGTGGGAGACTGAAAGGCTTCCTTCTAAGAGCTACTATTCAGCATTGTGCTAGAAGTTCTAGCTAGAGCAATTAGACAAGAAAAAAATAAAAGGCATCAAAGTGTAAAGGAAGAAGTAAAACTCTCATTATTTGCAAATGACATGATCTTATATTTGGAAAGTCCCTAGAAAACTACAGCAAAAGTACTAGAACTAATAAACAAATTCAGAAAAGTGGCCAGATACAAGATCAACATGTAAAAATAAGTAGTTTCATACTGTAGTAATGAGCTATCTGAGGAGGTAGTTAAGAAAAAAAATTCCATTCACAATAGCAACTAAAAGAATCAAGTATCTAGGAATAAATTTACCAAGGATGTAAAGGATCTATACACAGAAAACTACAAACAACTGCTAAGAGAAAAACTAAATAGGTATAAAGATATTCTGGGTTCACCGATAAGAAGGCTAAATGTCTTTAAGGTGTCAATGCTACCCAAACTGACCTACAGATTCAATGCAATACCAATAAAATTACAATTTACTCTGCAAAATTAGAAAAATTAATTATTAAGTTTGTTTGGAAGGAAAAGGAGCCTCAAATACCCAAAAACAACATGAAAAGATGAATAAAGTGGGAGGACTTCCTGAATGTAAAGCTTATTATAAAATGATAGTAGTCAAAATAGCATGGTACTGGCATAAAGATAGACCTATTGATCAAAGGAATTGAATTGAGAGTTCAGAAATAGGCCCTCAGGCCTATGCTTAATAGATTTTTGAGAAGGCCCCTAAATCCATGTAACTGGGACAGAATTGTCTCTTCAATTAATGGTCCTGAGAGAACTGGTTATCCATATTCAAAAGAATGAAAGAGGACCCCTACTTCACACTCAATGCAGAAATTAACTCAAACAGTATCAAATAACTAAATGTAAGAGCCAGTACCATAAAACTCCAAGAAGAAAAAGGGAAACATCTTCAAGATCTAGTGATAGGAGGTAGCTTCTTAGACTTTACATCTAAAGCACAAGCAATGAAAAAAATAGATAAAATGAGAATGCCTCAAGATGAATACTTCAATGCTTCAAAGGACTTTGCCAAAAGGGTGAAAAGGCAGCCAATTCAATGGCAGAAAATATTTGGAAACCACATATCTGATAAGGGTTTCATATCCAGTATATATAAAGAAAGCCTACAACTCAACAATAAAAAGACAAATCAATTATAAAATGGGTAAAAGACATGAATAGACATTTCTGCAAAGAAGAAATACAAGTGCTAAAAAGCACATGAAAAGATGTTCATCTTCATTACTATTAGGGAAACACAAATCAAAACCACAATGAAACATCATTTTACACTTATAAGAATGCCTCTATTAAACAGGCAAGAAACTAAAAGTATTGGAGAGGATGTGGAAAAATAGAGACACTTATTCACTGCTGGTGGGAATTTAAAATGTTACAGCTGCTGTGAAAGACAGTTTGGTGGTGTTATGGTCAGGTTTATGCAACAACTTGGTCAGGTCATGGTGCCTGGTTGTCTGGTTGGGCAAGCGCTGGCCTGTTTTTTGCTGTGAGGACATTTCATGGACTTAAACCATGACCACGTTGGTGGCATCCACAGCTGATTGCATTTGCTGATTGCATTTGCTGATTGCATTTGCTTAGCATTTGCAATCAGCTAAGGGGAGTGTCTTCTGTAATGAGCGACACTTTTTCTAATTACCAGAAGGCTTTTAAGGAGGACTCAGAAGAAACAATCACTCTTTCTGCTTCAGCCAGCCAGTCTTTCCTGAGAGTTTGTTGAGGACCTTCATCAGAGCTGCTAGCTCATGGCCTGCCCTACAGATCTTGGACTCTTACATCCCCACAGTTGCACAGCCAGTCTCTCCTGAGAGTTCATTGAGGACCTTCATAGGGGTTGCCTACAGACCTTGGACTCTACATTCTCATGGTTACATGAGACACTTTTATAAATTTTATATTTACAGATATCTCCTGCTGATTCTGTTTCTGTAGAGAACCCTAGCTAATACAGTCAGTTTCTCAGTAAACTAGTGAGTTGCTCTATGACCCTGCAATTCTGCTTCTTGGTATATACCCAGAAAACCTGAAAGCAGGGACATGAAAAAACATTTGGACACCAATGTTCATAGCAGCATTATTCACAATTACCAAATGATGGAAACAATCCCAGCGCCCCTCAACCATAGAATGGATAAACAAAATGTGGTATATACGTACGATGGAATATTACTCAGCAGTAAGAAGGAATGAGGTCCTGAAACATGCAACAACATTAAGGACGTCATGCTGAGTGAAATAAGTGAAACACAAAGGACAGCTATTGTATGATTTCACTAATTTAAACTAACTAGAATATGTAAATTCATAGTCATAAACATAGAATATAGGTTACCTAGAGATAGAAGCTAGAAAATGAGGAGTGGTCACCTAGTATGTACAGAATTTTTAGTGAGGTTCAACTTAAATGTTTGGAAATGGATAGCCATGAGGGAAGCTCATTATTAGAATTATAATTAATCCTGTTGAATTGCAGGTGAATTTGGCTGAAAGGGTTTGTTTAGAGTCACGCATGACACTGATTGATACTGTAAGTATAAACAACTTCTTTCTTGAACTAGTTCAAATGTAGGGTACTTGTACAAAGACTTAATAATAGAGTGGTATATGGGGAAAAAGCACCTATTGTAAGTTACAGACTATAGTTAACAGTATTACTTAATATTCTTTCATCAACAGTAACAAGTGTACCACACCAATACTAGGAGTCAATAATGGGGAAGTGAGAAATCTAGTGTGCTTTGAGTTTTCTTTTTTTATGTCTATCTGCTATTTTTCTTTCTGGAGCAATGAAAATGGTCTAAATTTGAGTGTGATGATGACTGCACAACTAGGTGATGATACTGTAATATACTGTATACTTTGGATGGATTATATGGCATGTGAATATATCTCAAGAAAAATTTGCAGTTAAAAAAGAAAAAGATGTCAAATCAGAGACCTTATCTCAAAACCTGAGGACCTAGAATAAGAAGAACAAACTAAACCCAAAGCGTGCAGAAGGAAGGAAATAACAAATATTAGAGTGGAGATAAATGAGATAGAGAATAAAAATAATGATCAACAAAATGAAAAGTTGGTTATAGGAAAAGATCAGTAAAATTGGCAAACCTTTAGCTAGACTGACAAAGAATAAAAGAGAGAAGACACAAATAACTAATATCAGAAATTTTGAAGAGGTGGATATTACTATTGATCCCAAAGAAATAAAAAGAACTTTGATAAGATCCTATGGACAACTGCACACTAGCAAATTGGATAACCTAGATGAAATGGACAAATTCTTAGAAATCTCAACAAAAGAATAACTAGTAAAGAATTTGAAAATTTAAAATAGAATTACCATATGACCCAACAATCCATTTCTTGATATATACCCACTAAGAATTGAAAGCAGGGACACAAACAGATATTTGTGCACCTGTGTTTACAGCTGCATTATTCACAATAACCAGAAGGTGGATGCAACCCAAATATCCAACAACAGATGAATGGATGGAATATGATTCAATCAAAAAAGGAATGACCTTCCACTTCATGTGACAATATGGATGAATCATGAAAGCATTATGTTGAGTGAAGTAAGCCAGATACAAAAGGACAAATATCATATAATTTAACTTATATGAAATATCTAGAGCAAGCAAATGTATAGGGACAGGATAGGATTAGAGTTTACCAGTGACTGAGGGGAAGTGGAATTGGTAGTTATCGCTTAATGGGTATAGTGTTTCTGTGTTGGGTGATGAAGAAGTTTTGTTAAAAGATGGTGGGAATTATAGCACATTGTAAATGTAATTAATGCCACAAATTGTACACTTTAAAGGGTTAAAATATCAAACTTCACATTTTATTTTTCAAAATAAATAAACAGAAAAAAGAAAAGGAAAAAATAAAGAAGATAAGAAACATTAAGGGAAAAGAAAAGTAGCAGAAATCATGTCCATATGAAAGAAAGTCTCAGGGTTATGTGTGTGGAAATGGGAAATGTCATTTAGCAATCAAATGGATGATGATAGAGATATGTCCATTGTATTGGCATATGATGATGGAAATGAGAAAGAGAGACTGATGTTGTAGAACCTTCTACTTGAAGCATGGTCCATGGACCAGCATCATCATCACCTGGGTGTTTGTTAAAAGTGGAGACCGTCATGCCCCACCTGAGACCCACTGTATCATAATCTGCATTTTAATATCCCAGGTAATTTGCATATACATTAATATCTAAGAAGCACTGCAGGAGCAGAACTTGAGAAGATGAAAGGGGATGGGTCCAGGGAATAAGAAAAGGGATTTGCTTTTGTTAAGAACAGGGTCACTTCCTCCACTCTAATAAGGAGGAAGATAGAATATGATTAAGGGTGAAGATATAGGTGCCAGTGGTTCTGTAGATTTGAAATTTGGTGAGTGAAAGAGAAGAAAATTTCCCTGTACTTTCTCTATATTTTCTCAGAGAAGAAGCTGAGAGCAGGTTGTGGGAGGCAGTATCATTGGAGGATAGAAGAGGAAGGAGCAGTATGAAATAATTTTCTCAGAGCAGTGGTTCTAAACCTTGCCTGCACATTGGAATCACCTGAGGAGTTTTTTAAAACACTGACATCCAAATCCCACCTTCAGGAATTATGATTTAATTGGAATGGGGTACAATCTGGGCACAAGGATTTTTAAAAGCTCTCCAAATGATTTCAATGTGCAACAAAAGTTAAGAGCCACTGTCTTAGAGGATGGGAACGTCAACACCTTAGGGATATGTAGTGGGGTTTAAAGGAAGTGTTGAGTGTTTAATTGAGTCTTATGGCAGAACAAAATAAATTAGCCCAGCTGAGGGGCTTTTTTCCAGCCCATTTTGCTTCTCAGGCATACGTATAGAGAACATAGGTATTCTACCTGGGAAATATTTGTCTAGAAAATACAATAGGAGAAGAAATGGGCATTAGAATTGCAAATATATGCAAGGGAATGATCACAATAATGCACCAGGGAATCTAAACTGGAGAGAAGAGGAACGAGAGGGGTTGATGGGTAATGGGGCAAAGTCAGGGGAATGATATAGTCAATTAATTGGAGATAATGATGAAGTGGAAATTGTTGGAGTGGTGTATCACACAGAGTAAGTGAGGTAGAAGAACTGAACATAGTGGTCAGAGAGATGCTTGAAATTGAGACTCTGAAAGTAGTTGTTTGGTTGCTGGTCACGACAAGATATAGAATGTTACTACAGAAATTGTCTGGCTGAGGTGTGGAAGAGAGAAAAAGTAGACCAATATGGCTAGAGTGTAGTGAACTAGAAGACAGTAATGGAAGATGATGTCAGAGAAGCAGGCAGTGGCTAGGACATTAGGAGATGAAAGCAACAAGAAGGAGTAGTGGGTAGCAGAGGCAGATAGCATGTGCTTCCAAGGAACTGGGTGTTGTGAAGGCAAAAGGGGAAGAGATAGATGTAATCCCCAAATAAACTTATACAGAAACAAATTTAAAGCAAGATGTTAGTGCAATGGGAAAAGTGTGTATAGGTATATTTGTAGATATAATCTGGCTTAGACTTTGAGAAGAAAGATCCAGTTTGAACAAAATCTCAAAGTCATCTATCTCCTTGCTACTCAAAGTGCAGTCCTGAGACCAGCAGCATGGACATCAATTGGGAGCTTATTTTTAACAAGATCCCCCACCATTCATAAGAAGCCTTATTCTAAACCAAACCTCTGTCACTGTGTTAGAACCATTAAAATAACTTTCTTTTCCCAAACTGGAATAGGAAACATCTTCATCTGTATTTGGAAGTGTAGTAGTCAAAGATGCTGAGGACAACCAGGATTCCTGATTTGAGGGAGTAGTTTTGCTGGGCATGTGGGTTTCCACCTTCTCAGTGGAAACACTGGCCAGACAGTCCTTCCCCTCAGAGCAGAATTCCTTATCCTCAAGCTTTCCAAGCAACTCCTTGGCCTCACAGATCCAGGTAAAAGAACAGACCCAGTGAACCCCAGCTGCACTTGAAACAAGCTCTTGAAAGGGCTTCAAGCAACTTAGGGTAATGCAGGGAGAAAGTGGCCCAACTTGTCTTCCTTCAGGCCTCAGCAGAAAGATGTTATTCAAGGGGCTTCAGTGGAAAGCATCACCCTGGAATGTGGTCTCAGCCCAATAGCCTTTTCAAGACCTTAAGTCACTTCAGCTTGATCACAGACACCAGCCAGAGGAAAGGTCCTTTCCTTCTACTGCAGTAAGGAGTCATTTGTGACTCTCCTCCAAGCCCTCATGGGCTCTCTACTCTTATTTGTATAAATGCAATGACTTAAATTTACCTCATTCACCTCCCTCTTACTAGCACACACTACTTTCTTCTGTACATCCCTCTTTTCATTGTCTCATGCCATGCCTTCAGTTTCGAATAGCTTCTCATCTGCCTAAGTAATTTGTTCTCCAGTCCACTTTTCATTTTCAAGACAAAGGCAGGGGCTGAAATAAGTGCATGAGAAGTTTCTATTTAATGAGTGGATTTAACTCCTATTTGGTCAGAAATATTAGTTAAATCACATAGGTGGATTCAAGACTTACAAAGTCCACAAACAACATGTATTTGCTCAAATATTCCCTGGCAAGACAAACTCGCATGCTGATGTCCTACCTGTCAGAGATGCTGTAGAATGAATCCTCCATTGATAGAAAGGCACACTAGAGAATGATGTAAAGTGAGGTGAGAAGAGCAATGGACAGGGAGTTGGGTGTCTGCTAAGTTGCTGTGTGACCTCAGACAAGTCACTCAGTCTGTTTGTCATATGACATAGAGATTGTTTAGGTTTTCTAAAGCTGCCAGAATGCAATATACCAGAAATGGATGGGCTTTTACAAAGTGCATTTATTAGGTTATGATTTTGCAGTTCTAAGGCCATGAAAATGTCCAAACTAAGGCATCCAGATAAAGATACCTTGACTTTGAAGGAAGTCCAATAACATCTTGGGTTTCTTTCTCACACAGGAAGGCACATGGTGATGTCTGCTGTTCTTCTCTCCAAGCTTCTGGTTTCAAATGGCTCTCTCAACTCCTGTGGGTCTTTCTTACTTCCCCTGGCACATCTTCCTTCTGCATCCTCAAATGTCTGTGTCTAGGTATCTGTTCTCTGTATTGGCTCTGAGCTCTTTCTCTCTCCACGAGCTCTTTAAAGGACTCCAGGAAACTAATTAAGACCCACCTTGAATGGGCTGGGGTCACATATCCATGGAAATAATCTAATCAAAAGGTCCCACTCACAATTGGGTGGGTCACATCTCCAAGGTAACAAACTAATCATAAGATTCCACCCACAATAAGTCTGCACCAATGAGACTGGACTAAAAAAGCATGGTTTTTCAGGATATGTAACATTTTCAAACTAGCACAAAGACAGTCTCTCAGTCTCTTAATGCTTTTTGATCTGTGCCTTTGTATACCATATGGACAGACAGTCTGACAGAGGCTACTTATTATCTTGTGAGACATGGGGCAGCTAAGTGGGAGGAGCTCTGGTCCCCACTTCTACCAGAGAGATTCTCCTTTCATCTGCTTTATACAATTGGGCTTCCAGGTAAGATTTTGATTGGACAAAGAGCTCCTGCTGCTAAAAAAAAAACTCTAGCCTACATCATAGGCTGTAAATGGAAAGTCTGTTTGGCAAATCTATTTGTAAAGATTTTGAGATGTTAAATATATTTTTAATAAACCAGAATATTTCATATAAAAATCAGATTCCAGCTTCTCTTGAAAAACCTGAAAATCTGGAAGCTCTGGGCAAGCATTCCTAACCAGAAACTATAAATTGCAGTTGAGAGGCAACTACTCCCTTAGACTCAAAGCCCCTACAGGAAGGCCCCTGCCTAGCCCATGCAGGCATCCATGTGATGATCCCTGACCTCCAGGGCTTTCTGACCTTTAGCTTCTTTCCCCCTCCAAAGTTCCAGAAGACCAAACCTAGAATGAATTGCTCTAGGAATGGCTGGGTCTGTACATGAGGGATGTAGTCTATTTAAAACATTGCTTCTCAAATGATCACCGATGTTCTTGTTAAAATGAAAATTCTGATTCAGTAGGTCTGGGGTAGTCTAAGGTTCTGCATGTATAACAGGCTCTCCGTTGATGCCAATGCTGCTGGTCCATGGACAACACTTATGAAATTGAGGGAAGAGTAGAAAGCAAAGATGTGAGGAAGCAATAGCCTCTGGCCCCAGCCCTCACTGACTGACTGGACTGGAAATACCACAAAACCTTTGTTCAATGGGTCTGTTAAGCCCTTCTTTGCCCTTCTCCAGGGAAGTGGTGAGGAGGCAAGAAGTGAATCCAGCACATGGAGGAGTGCTTGAGCAGAAAAAGCATTATAAAGAAAGAGAGTACCATGTCTGTTTAATGGGTAGGGAGGCTGCTTCCAGGGTAACTTCCCCACCACCTGGGATAGCTTGGGCCATTGCTCAGGTTCCAGGTGCTGACTCCTGAGCTCCAAGGGAAACTTATTTTGTTGGTGAAGGTGGGAAGTCGGGGTCTTTGAGAGAGAAGGGAAAAGAGAAGGGGAAGGAGAAAAAGAGGAGGAAGATGAAGAGGAGGATGAATAGGAAAGGGAGAGAAGGAAGGCTAAGAGGAGGAGAGGGAAGGAGAAGGAGGAGAAAGAGTTGGTAGTGGATGAGAGGAAAGAGAAGAGGGGAACAAGAACAGAGGATGAGGGGTAAATGAAGAGGAGGAGGGAGGGGAAGCTTAAGACATCTAGGATGCAGCTTTGCCCAAAGGTGCCTTCCTTTCTAGACTCCTCATTCTCATTCAGCCCCTCCTCAAGTAGGACATCCTCACTGCAGGATCTTAAGGTCCTTCTCTGGCTCTAAAATTCTATGATATTCTGAAATGCTACAGCAACAAGACAAGCTGGCTCAATCCAGTCTGGTGTTCCAGGCTGCCTATGATGAAATATCTCTCCTTCCTCACCCTCTGCACAGCAGGAGCTAACAACCCATGCCCATACTTCCTCTGCCTGATATGCATGGATTCTCAGAGCTCACCAGGTTGCTGTGGGAACCCTGGGGTGATGATCAAACTGGGAAAGAGGAGAGAAGGCATTGTCTCCACACACATACATATAATTAGTTGCCACATTCTGTCACCTAACCCTATGGCATTCCTTCTGTGTGCCACCTTCTCTTCATACTCATAACCACTACCAGAGGTCACGCCCTTGTTTAGTCTCTCTTGGACCATTACATCAATGTTTTAAGTGTCCCTCACTTCCTTTTTCTGCTTTCCAAACCATTCTTACACTGCTGATAGAGTTATATTCCTAAAACACTACTTGATCCAGAGTGTCTCTTGATCAAAAAAGTCTCCCCATTGTCCACAGAGTCCTTACACAAGATATTAACAATTCTCCACAGTCTGTACCTAATTCCTATTTTAACTATTTTTTAGTCCCTTTACATATCCACATTTTCCTGTTTACATGCTTTTTTTCCCCTAGCCTCCCAGAATTTCTTTCTCCCTACCTCTGCTTGTCCAAACCTAGCCATGCTTCCAGGTCCAGCTCAAATGCCATCTCTTTTATTAAGCCTCAACATACATTGAACTCCATCTCCTTTATTCTGTGTGCTTATGACGTTTTGCTGGCATCCTTCTCATGCCACTTACTACTGTTTGCTTTATGTAGTTAGGCATTTATGAGCTTGTCGCCCTCACATAATTTTGCATCTAAATAGCTTCTGGCAGGGCACCTAGTATTGAGGAGCTCTCAGAAAATGTTTGTTGAATGAACTGATGTTTAGAGAAAGGAGAATAACAAGCAAGTCCTTAAAACTGGAGTGTTCCTGGTCACTCTAAAGAGGAATAGGGAGGCCAGTGTGTGGAGTAGTGTGATCACAGGAGACAATGTTAGGAGATGGGTCACAGAGGTAATGGGGGTCAGATTATGTAGGGTCTTACAGATTATTGTAAGGATTAGGCTTTTACTATGAGTGAGATGAGAGGCAATTGAAGGATTTTGAGCAGAGGAGTGATATGTGACATGATTCATTTTTCTTTTCTTTTCTTTTATGCATGGGCAGGCACTGGGAATCAAAACTGGGTCTCTGGCATGGCAGGCAAGAACTCTGCAGGATTCATTTTTCACAAGCTTACTCTGATTGCTATGTAGGAACTGACTGTAGGTTAAGGGAGGAAGCAGAGAGAGAGGTTAGGACAATATTGTATTAATCCTAGTGAGTAATGATGGTAGCTTAGACAAGGGTGGAGAGAGGAGAAATGGTGAGAGGCAATTAATTCTGCATATGTTTTGGAGGGAGAAACCACAGGATTTCCTGAGGGATTGGATATGGGGTGTGAGAGAAAAGGAATTATCAAGGATTTTGGTCTGAGTATCTGGAAAGAAGCTTCTATAAGTTGCTATTAACTTCCAAGTAGGAAAGAGTGCAGGAAAAAGCAGATATGAGGTTTTATATCAAGAGCTTACTTTGGGATATGCTAAGTTTGAAATGCCTATTTGATATCTAAGTGGATATGTTAAGTAAGCAGTTAAATATATGTGTTGAAGGAGAAGGCCAGGCTGGAGATACCATTTACAAGGTATAAATGGTATTTAGAGCATGGAGGCTAGATGAGATCGCCAAAGAAGGGAGTACAGATTGTGAAGAGAAGAGTTCCAAGGGCTGAACCCTGGGGTCTTTCAACATCTAAAGGTTGGAAAGATGAGGACAAGAAATAAAAAAAAGGAGCAGTGAGTGAGGTAGGAGTGAAACCAGGAGAGTGTGGTGCTTTGAAGCCAAGGGAAGAAAGCGTTCTTGTAAAGAGGAGACAGTGGTCAACTTTGTCAAGTGCTACCAAGAGGTGTTCTTTTAGAAGTTGATATGGGAATGAACCCCATGTCAAGTTGATGCAATGAAGACACATGTTCTCAGTGGGGCAGATAGAAGGTCTTCCCTAACAGCTTCCTGATTGGCATATACTAGAAGCAGTGTGGTGTCAAGGTTCTGGTTCAAGAAACACTCAGATCTGGACTGTACTGGCCAGCAATTGTGTATGTTTTGTGTGCTATCTGAGGTATCTAATACAAAGAGTAGAGCAGCTGGAGCAGTGAAGCACACTGGAGAACCTGGCCCACTGGTCATAGATATAGGACTGGCTACCTATAGGCTGCAATGAGAAGCATGCTAGAGAGGCCTCTTTCCCCAAATATGCCTCCCCCTTTCTAGGATCAGACTCTAAGTTACCTTATTTATTCACTAAACACTTATATGTGAGGTACTCTTCTAAGAATATACATATATTAGCTCAATGAATCCTCACAACAACCCTATGAGGTTAGTTCTACCCATTTTTACAGATGAAGAAACTGAGGCAGGGAGAGTCTAAGTAACTTGCCCAATTGCACACAGCTAGCAAGAGGTGGAGCCAGGATTCTAACTCTGCTGTTTCCAATGTCCATGATATTAACCTCTACATCAGGGTTTGACCAACTATGGTGCAGGCCAAATCTTGCCCACATCCTCTTTCCGTACATTTCTAAAAAAAATTTTTTTAAAAAAAGAAGATGAGGAATATGTTATAAAGATGTACTGTGGCCCATAAAGCCCAAAATATTTACTATTTGGTTTTTTACAGATAAAGTTTAATAACCCCTGCTCTGCAAAATAAAATGAGAAAGATAATATTTCTAATCAGATTATGGGTCAATTAAATGAGCACCTGGTAAGGTGCTCAAAAAATAGCCCTCTTTTTAATGATTAATTTTATATTCCTTCTGCCATCAGTTCACTTCCTGCACTCTCTGCCACAGGAATTCTTCATAGATTTGACTCATTCAAAGCCCCTCATCTTCCCCTCAGTCTTTGCTGAGAAGTTGCCAGAAATAATCAAGCTAGATAACAATGTGAACACTTATTAGTTGGTGTCTAATGATATACCCCTGAGTGGTTATATATATACTTGCTTTTCCTTGAACACATGCATTAAACAAATTAAGTTCAATAGGACTCCCAGTGGCCTTATATTCTCTAAGTCTAGTGCATGAAACAAATATGTTCTAAGGAAGTCTTGACAACAAATGGTCAAAAAATGATGAGATATTTTCCCAAGTAGCAATTCTAGGAACATCAAATAAATATATGATGAGTTCATGCCTCCTAAAAAGTAAAATTTGAAATAAGCTTCTAGAAAGTTTTAAATAAATTAATAATTCATTTGGTTATTGCATATAAGGAAAAAAAAACTTAGAGCATCAGAGCTTGAAAGCTCCGTAGAAATTCTCTAATTCAGACACCCTAAGAAAAAGATGGTGAATCTGAAGTCCAGACATGGGAAGATATTTACACATGGTTACACAGAAAATATGGGCTGGAACCCTAGTCTCCTAATGCAGTGCTCTTTCCATTACATCCCTGGTTGAAAACTAGTGACCTGGGGCTAGAATCTAGGGCTAGATTCTATGTTTGGTTTACCCCACATAATGCTAAAAATAAAGTTGGAGCTATATCGTAGCTGCCTCCTTTAGACAAGACACTTGCTCTCCAGTTTGCCATATTCCCCATCACTCTCTAATGCATCCAACTCATGATATCTTTCATTTGTGATTAACCTCCCCTGAACTCCCCTTCCTAGCAAAAAAAAAACAAACTACATTCTTTCTAACTAGAGTTAGAGTATTCTGTCCCAGGGTTCCTAGGAGGAGCATGAGCTGAGGAAGCAGAGCCATGGCATATGTATGAGGCTTGTTTCCCTTTCTTGACAATTGTGGTAAACAGAATACTAATCCTTACCAAATATCTATTTTCCTTTCTACTTGAGTACCAATGTGTCCATCCTCTTTTACTACTATGAATGGCAAATGAGAGACTTCAGTGGGAGCTGTTAGGTGGAGCTTCCAGGAAAGTGCCTTAAAATGGTGATAGTTAGGTAGCATGTACCCTTTGTGCCCTTCCCACTGTTTATAATGTAGATGTGATGGCTGGAGCTCCAGCAGCCATCTTTTGACATTGAGGATGAAACCCATGTACTAAGGATAATGGAGTCACCAAACCAACCTTGAAAACCCTACCTCTGGATCTCTTTTACATGCAAGAAAAATAAATGTCTGGCTTGTTTAAGCCATGTTTGTATTCTATTTCTATTGCTAGGAGCTGAATGCAATTCCTAAAAGATAAAACAAACCCCAAAGTTCTTGGCTTTGGGATGATAAAGATAAATGCTGGGGACAGACATATAACTAGGTCTATCTTAATAGCTACCCTGTATTTGTAAAATACCTTAAAATAAACATCTTTCTCTATATCATTTTCATCAATGATACCCTTTACCTTTAGGCCTCTAATTGGGTATATATACTTGCTCTCCCTTAAATAAGTTCTTGCCTATTAGATTCAATTTGATAGACATGTTAGCCTGGCAGTGTGCTACACACTGGTTTAATACAGTTGAATGAGACTCTATCCAAACTGGTTGGGATATCTGTAGCATCACTGGGTGGGTTAAAATCTGGAGCTAGATTGCCTGGGCTCAAATCTGGTCTCTATCACCTCTTAGCTGTAGGACCTTGGGCAAGCTTCTTAAGCTCTGCATGCCTCAGTCTCCTCATCTGTAAAATGGAAATATAATACTATCTTACCTCAGAGGGGTCATTGTAAATAGTGTCTGACACATGGTGTGGTCCCCCAAAGATGGCAATGTCCTAATCCCCGGAACCTATAACTATGTTACATTACATGGCAAAGAGGAATTAAGGTAATGGATGGTAATAAAGTTGTTATCACTGATCTTAAGATAGGGCTATTATCTTGGATTAACCAGGTGGACCCAATAGTGTTACAAGGGTGCTTAAATGTGGAAGAGGGAGGCAGAAGAATTGGTGTCACAGTGATGCAGTGTGAGAAAAACTCAACCTTCCATTGGTGGCTCTCCATTTGAAGATGAAAGGGTAGCCAAAGAATGAGAGCAGTCTTTAGAAGCTGAAAAAGGTAAGGAAATGCATTCTCTCCTAGGGATTCCAGAAAGGAATGCAGGCAGTCCTGCCAATACCTTGATTTTTAAACAATGAGATCCATTTTGGACTTCTGACCTCCAGAACTGTAAGATAAGAAGTTTGAGTTGTTTTAAGCCACCAACTGTGTGGTAATTTGTTCAGCAGCAATAAGAAACTAATACAGATATGCAGAGTGGCCTGCCTGCCCTTTAACAATGAGTAGTGTGAAAGCCCCAGCGCTGGTCCCAAACTGAGGCCAGTGCTTCGAAGCTGACTGCCTGTAGCAACTATCGGTAGCATGACTGAGGCCAGCATACTGGATGGGTTGGGGCTGTGAGAGCTGTAGCTCTGGATTGATGATGCCACATCTGGCTCTGCATACCACCAGAGCCCATGGAGCTGGAGGTGCAGTGGTAGCAAGGACAGCTGCCACTGATATTCATCAAGCACTTCAGTACAAGAAGCTGAAGTTGTGCTCCTACAAAGGCCAGTCCCCTTAACTGAGTCTCAGGCGGTAGTTTGCTGAGTTGATTGCCATTGTGAGCAATTTCTTCATGCTCTGCTTTTCCACCTGGCATCTTGCTATTTGCTGCACTATGACATCTCTATCCAGCTGCTGCCTTTAGTTGTGCTTTCCTGTCTGCTTCTAGCAAGTATATTTGAAGAAAAAGAAGAGAGTGTGCCTAAGGTGGAGCAGCTCAACAGCCTGGGTTGTATAACTAATATGAATGTAGTATTAACAGAAGAAAATTTGCAACATATGGAGCTATTATTATTAGAAACCTTTCAATGGAACCTCTGCTTTCCAACAGCTTCCCATTTCATTATTTCTGAAGTAGTACCTGAAACAGATCTTCATGATGGCTGGCCAATGATTTGTTTGGAAAAATCTAAACGCTATATGGCCAAAGATGGGATTACTTCTTGGAAGTATCTTTGCAAGATTATGCCTTTCTAAATTATGCACATAACTTATGTGTGACTTCTTCTGAAATTATGTTTCATCTTTCTCCAATGTAGCTTACAAGACTGAATTGTCTTATAGCTTACTCCTGGGATTTCTTTGCGCAATGCATTGAACAACTCATGGTAATGATGTGAAAAAAGCACAGAGGGGACAGGCAGGACCTCTCTCAGCACAACTGTGTTTCTGACAGCCTCCCAACCTTTGCAGCCAGACCTCCTGTCACCATCTTGTATTGGAACAATGAAAGCTATGAGCAGATCATACCTACCTCACACACCTCATCTTACACTTTACAGGCATGTAATGTGTTCAGGGCCTCGGGCATTTGCAGACCAGTGTTGGAATGTCACTAGCAATACCAGTAGAAGTCAAGCCCTGATTGAGTGCTTCTTATAAGTGGAGTTATCAGATAAATGAATATCACCCTTGCATCACTCCATGTTTTGAAAGGTGAAGGTCATACCTGACACAGACTGTATTATGGCTTGAAGCTCTAGAGCAAGCTTTATTTAAACTTCTCTCCAAAAGGAAAAGGAGCCAAATGGTATCAAAACACTTCAGATACAAGCTCCAGGAAGACTAAATATCCCTTTCTATGCACCAAGAATACCTGAGAGAACTAAACAAACACTTTGATAGTGTGTATGTCAAATCCTATTGTAATAAACCCTTATATGACAAAAATTATCAAGCCCCAGCTGATGGTCCAAATACTTCAAAAATATTCAAGGCAACAGAAAATTTGGACAGATTCCAATTTGCCATATTGATATTTGACCTATGATGGACTCTGGCCAAATGTTGGCATATATGTCAAAGACTAATGTTTATCTTTAGATTTGCCAAACAGTCGTTTATGAAGGAAAATTACAATATTAATTTTTGAAGAGATCTCTTTTGTGTTCTGAAGTTTTGAGCTATATTTTTGATCTACAGATAAATTTTTGATTAAGTTTAAACTTGTGAATTGTTACACTATACCAATCTGAACAATACAAAGAACGACATTTTTAAATGATTCTGTATAACTTCCTGGATTAGCTTGCTAAAGCTGTTGGAATACCAGAAATGGAACAGCTTTTATAATGGAATTTATTATGTTACAAGTTTACAGTTCTAAGGCCATAAATAAATCCAAACTAAAGCATCCAGAGCAAGATACCTTGGCTCAAGGAAGGATGATCTGAGAAGACATGTGGAGCATCTGTTGGTCGTTGTTCCTGATTCATTGCTTCCAGCTTCTGATACCAGTGGTTTCCTCTCTAAGTGTCTGTGGGCCTTCACTTAGTTTCTCTAGGGCACAACTCTGGATTCTGGCTTGCTGAGCGTCTTTTATGGGAAGGCACATGGCCATGTCTGCTGGGCTCTGCCTGTGTCTAGGCATCTGCTTTCTCTATTGGCACTCTGAACATCTCCAAACATCCATGTCTCTGTCAGTTCTGAAGCAACTGTTCTCCAAGCATCTACATCTGTTCTTCCAAACATCTGTGTCTATGTTTGCATATGAGGTTTCTCCAAAATGTTTTCCCTTTTAAAGGACTCTAGTAAACTAATCAAAACCCATCTTGAATGAGTGGGGTCAAATCTCCATCTAATCAAAAGGTCACACCCACAACTGGACATGCCACATCTCCGTGGAAATAATCTAAACAAAAGTTTATGCCCCACAGTATTGAATCAGGATGAAAAGAAATGGCTTCCCCCCCCCCCAGATTGGATCAGGATTAAAACATGTTTTTTTTTCTGGAGTACATAATAGTTTCAAACTGCCATACTTCCTATCACAAATAGTATAGGTATCTGGATTTATGTACTAAAATGAAGGGTGGAGTAGATCTCTTACTTTAAAATCATAGTCATACATTTTTATTTTCTCCCTAAGTGAGAAGCCTCAAATCTTTATATTAAAACAAGTTTAACTCAGGGAATTTGTATAACTTGGAAACACTTAACTGTATTGTAACATGCTTTGGGAATGTTATAGTATGAACTACCTTTATAATTGTAGACTAAAATATGCCTGCTAGGATGGGTTTTCAAATGAAAACATAACATTGTAGTATTAGATGAATGAAATGTTGGTTTCTATGATTCATGATGCATATATGGGTTTTCGCATTTTTCAATGCAATCAATAATCTTGTTTTGGTTTGCTGAAGCTGCCAGAATGCAATGTACAAGAAATGGGTTGGCTTTTTCAATGGACATTTATTAGGCTACAAATTTACAATTCTAAGGCCATGAAAATGTCTCAGTTAAGCCATCAAGAGGAAGATACTTTCTCTCAAAGAAAGGCTGCTGGCATCTGGGATTCCTCTGTCAGATAACAAGCCACATGGGCAGCATCTCCTTGTTCTTTACTCCTGGATTTTGTTGCTTTCAGTTCCTGGTTCCAGTGGCCTTCTGTCTAAGGTTCAGTGGGTCCTCTATTAGCATTTCTGGGGCTTTTTTCTCTCTGAGGTCTCTTAGTTTTTTTCTCATTTTTATCTTCTTATGAAGGACTCTAATAAAAGGATTAAGGCCCACCTTGAATGGGGCAGATCATGCCTCAATTGGAATAACCTAACAAAAATGTCCCACCCACAATAGGCCTGAAACCACAGGAGTGGATTAAAAGAACATGGCTTTTTCTGGGATACATAACAGCTTCAAACCAAATCTATACCCAAATTTGATATTACTCTAAAAAAGGTTTCTAGTTCTGGGCCAAGATGGCGGCTTATCAATGTGCACATTTTAGTTTGTCCTCCAGAATAACTACTAAATAACCAGACACAGTACAGAACAGCCCTTGGGGCCATGTCAGTGACTGGACACATGGCGTACCCCAATCTGGACCAGCTGGATGGGCTGCGAGCCCCTCCAGAACTGTGAGTTTGCCAAGCTGCAGCAGCTGTGCCCCTCCCCCACAGGCTGCTTCCCAGAGGGGAAAGGAAAGAGATTTTACCAGCATCAGGGGCTGAGCCCAACCAAACACCAATTGTGGAATTAATTAACAAATTCTGACCACTAAAAATAGGTCCCCAGCTCAGGTGAACCTGGTCAAAGTGGAGGTCACTCATTTTTGCCCCTGCACCAAGGGGGCAGGGCTGATGGAAAAAGAAAAAAAAAAGAAGGAAACAGAGGTTTTTATGGCTGTGTTTCTACAAAGGCTTGACTGCCTTTGGATACAGTGGCAGGGCTCCTCAGGCTGCAACTGCCCCAGGCATAGGCAGAAACAAACTCGTTTGAGGGCTTGTCTGGAGCCTGTGCCTTCCCCAGGGGAGGGGTGAAGCCCAACTCAGGTGGAATCACTCTCTCAAGGAACTCAGACATCAGGGCTTGGTAATTTGAAGCCATTAAAACCAGCCTACAACCTCTCCTCAGTCTCCACTACACCCCCAGCCAAAGTTAAAGGTACCGCATCATCTTTTGCTGGTGGGACCTGCAGGCAGACAAGCACCACATACTGGGCAGGATAAGAAAAACAGAGTCTAGAGACTTCACAGGAAAGTCTTTCAACCTGCTGAGTCTCACCCTTGGGGAAAACCAATGCAGGTGACTCTTTCCTCCTGATAGGAGGCCAGTTTGGTCTGGGAAAATCTGGCTGCAGTCTATAATAACTAAGTAGACCCTCCAAAGTGTGGGGGGAAAAGGCACCATACAAGCAGGGCAAGGAACAAGAAAACAAGAACTGAAAAATTCTCCTCTGTTAAACAAAACTTAAGCTAGAGGTCCTAGATAAAGCTGAATTGAATGTCAAAGAACAGATAGACAACAAATTCATCCAGCAAGAAAACCCTAGGTAAAAGAAGTGCAAGCAATCTCCAGAATAAACTAATTAAGGTAATTAAATGCCTAGACACAAGCAAAAAATAACAAATCACACTAGTAAAATTGAAGATATGGCCCAGTCAAAGGAACAAACCAACAATTCAAATGAGATACAGGAGCTGAAACATTTAATTCAGAATTTATGAACAGACATGGAAAACCTCATCAAAAAACCAAATCAATGAATTGAGGGAGGATATAAAGAAGGCAAGGAATGAACAAAAAGAAGAAATCAAAAGTCTGAAAAAACAAATCACAGAACTTATGGGAATTAAAGGCATACTAGAAGAGATGAAAAAATAATGGAAACCTACAATGGTAGATTTCAAGAGACAGAACATAGGATTTCTGAACTGGAAGATGGAACATCTGAAATCTGGCAAGAAAAAGAAAATATAGGGAAAAAATAGAAAAATATGAGCAGGGATTCAGGGAACTGAAAGACAATATGAAGTGCATGAATATACATGTTGTGGGTGTCCCAGAAGGAAAAGAGAAGGGAAAAGGAGGAGAAAAAATAATGGAGGAAATTATCACTGAATATTTCCCAACTCTTATGAAAGACTTAAAATTACAGATCCAAGAAGTGCAGCATACCCCAAAGAGAATAGATCTAAATAGACGTACTCCAAGACACTTACTAATCAGAATGTCAGAAGTCAAAGAGAAAGAGAGAATCTTGAAAGCAGCAAGAGAAAAGCAATCCATTACATACAAGGGGAGCCCAATAAGACTATGCATAGATTTCTCAGCAGAAACCATGGAGGCAAGAAGACAGTAAGATGATATCTTTAAATTATTAAAAGAGAAAAACTGCCAACCAAGAATTCTATATCCAGCAAAATTGTCCTTCAAAAATGAGGGAGAAATTAAAACATTTTCAGACAAAAAATCACTGAGAGAATTTGTGACCAAGAGACCAGCTCTGCAAGAAATACTAAAGGGAGCACTAGCGATAGATAACATAAAGACAGAAGAGAGAGGTGTGGAGAAGAGTGTAGAAAGGAAGACTATGAGTAAAGGTAAAAAGAAGGAAAATTAGATATGACAGATTAAATCCAAAAGGCAAAATGGTAGAAGAAAGTACTACACGTGCAGTAATAACACTAAATGTTAATGGATTAAACTCCCCAATCAAAAGACATAGACTGGCAGAATGGATTAAAAAAACAAGACTCATCTATATGCTGTCTCTACTCGAAGGACATGAGAGCAAGGACCCAAACAGACATTTGCACACCAATGTTTATAGCAGCATTATTTACAATTACCAAGAGATGGAAACAGCCAAAATGTCCATCAACGGACGGGTGGCTAAACAAACTGTGGCATATACATACGATGGAATATTATGTGGTTGTAAGACAGAATAAAGTTATGAAGTATGTAACAACATGGATGGACCTTAAGGACATTATACTGAGTGATATTAGTCAAAAACAAAAGGACAAATACTGTATGGTCTCACTGATATGAACTGACATTAGTGAATAAACTTGGAGAATTTTGTTGGTAACAGAGACCATCAGGAGATAGAAATAGGATAAGATATTGGGTAACTGGAGCTGAAGGGATACAGATTGTGCAACAGGACTGAATATAAAAACTCAGAAATGGACAGCACAACACTACCTAACTGTAATACAATTATGTTAAAACACGGAATGAAGCTGAATGTGAGAATGATAGAGGGAGGAGGGCTGGGGACATAAATGAAATCAGAAAGAAAGATAGACGTTAAAGATTGAGATGGTATAATCTAGGAATGTCTAAAGTGTATAATGATAATGACTAAATGTACAAATTTTAAAATGTTTTTGCATGAGGAAGAACAAAGGAATGTTATTACTGCAGGGTGCTGAAAATAGATGGTAATTAATATTTTAAAATTTCAACTTATGTTTGAAACTAAATAAAAAATGTCTAGTTGGTACAAAATTCATATTTTGATTAGTGCATCTCCTAATATAACTTATGTAGATAGTTGGTTGAACAACATAAGTACATGGAACCTTGGGTAGGACATTAGATTTTATTGCTTTGTCCAGAGTGAAGCCCCAATGAATCCCAGAGTGATTTGATCAGTGAGTGGAAAAGTATTTGCAAAGTCCCCTATGGGGAATGGTGAGAACGGGGGAAAATTCAACCTCCCCAAGTTGAATTCTTGATATTCTCACAAGCAGTGTGGACAACCAAAGCTATAGGCTGAGCCCCCAATCTTGGGGCTTGTTCACATGAAAGTTAACCCCACAAAGGATAGGTCAAGCCTACTTAAAATTAGGCCTAAGAGTCACCCCCAAGAGAACCTCTTTTGTTGCTCAGTTGTGGCCTCTCTCTCCAGCCAACACAACAAGCAAACTCATCACCCTCCCCCTGTCTACATGGGACATGACTCCCAGGGGTGTGGACCTTCCTGGCAATGTAGGACAGAAATCCTTGAATGAACTGAGATTCAGTATCAAGGGATTGTGAAAACCCCTAGAATGAGCTGAGACTCAGCACAAGGGATTGAGAAAACTTTCTTGACCAAAAGGAGGAAGAGTGAAATGAGACAAAGTGTCAATGGCTGAGAGATTCCAAACCTTGTTATTCAAGATGCAATGGAGAGGCTGGAGGGAACTGCCTGAAAATGTAGAGCTGTGTTCCAGTAGCCATGTTTCTTGATGATTATTTAATAATGATATAGCTTTCATAGTGTGACTGTGTGATTGTGAAAACCTTGTATCTGATGCTCCTTTTATCTACCTTGTCAACAGATGAGTAGAACATATGGAATAAAAATAAATGATAGGGGGAACAAATGTTAAAATAAATTTAGTTTGAAATGCTAGTGATCAGTGGAAGGGAGGGGTAAGGGATATGGTATGTAAAATTCTTTTTTTCTTTTTCTGTTTTTGTTTTTTCTGTCATCTTTTTATTTCTTTTTCTGAATTGATGCAAATGTTCTAAGAAATGATCATGATGATGAATATGCAACTATATGATGATATTCTGAATTACTGATTATATGTGTAGAATGGAATGAGCATATATTAAGGATGTTTGTGTTTCTTCTTGTAAATTTTTTAATTAATAAAAATTTATAAAAACACACACACACAAAGTTTCTACAAGGGAAAGTATACTGTAAAATGTCCACACTGGAATAAAGTTCTGTCGGTTTTATTTTGGAGTAGAGTGTAACCAGGGTAGTTCTCAGACTGTTCTAGAGCAGCACTTTGTTCTGTTATGTGGAAGACAGGCATTCTGAACAACATTCAAATCCATCTAGTCAGTCAAAGCAGTAGACTAAATTTCAGTACCACATTCATTGAATTGGCCCCAGAAATGTCCTGGGTCATTTTACTATTCTGGTAATGAGTGAAAAACAGCAATAATAGTCATTACAGCAAGGACAATTTGGAGGTAAAAAGTTTTGGGGAAATGTTTTCTTTGAGGGCCATAAAGAAGGGAAGGTCCAATAAGCTTTCCCCACAGGTTGGGTTAGATGGTAAGGCAGATTGGATAACGTACCCCAGCAAGAGTTCTTAATCTTATTCCATGTCCCTGTGAGTGTGAAACCATTTGTAAATAGTGTCTTTGAATAATGTTAAGGCATATCAGGGTGTGGTCTTATTTTTAAATAGGGTCTTCTAAGGACCTATTTAGAAATGCCCCAACTGAATCAAAGTAGACTTTAATCTATTTTACTGGTAGTTTTATAAAGAGAAAGCACAGGGACAGAAGCCAGAAGTCAGAAGTCAGCAGAAAACTGGCACAGTGGACTCAAAGAGAAAAAGATCCCCATGTGATGGGAGGCAGAGATGACAGCCAAGGAGCCCCAAGGATGACAGCAAACCAGCACCAGAACACTACCAACTTTGAGAGTAAACAATGCCCTTGCCAACAGCTTGATTTTGGACTTCTGGTCTCTGAAACTGTGAGTCAATAAATGCTTGATGTTTAAGCCAAAATAACTTGGGGGGAATCCATTTTAAAAGTAAAAAAAAAAAGTCATTGAAATAAACTGTATATATTGTGCTCTTATCTGTGGCAGAAGGGAAAT
Organism: Myrmecophaga tridactyla; assembly: GCA_004026745.1. Lineage (NCBI taxonomy): Eukaryota > Metazoa > Chordata > Mammalia > Pilosa > Myrmecophagidae > Myrmecophaga > Myrmecophaga tridactyla. Next base: position 24,307 of record PVIY010013148.1, read on the forward strand.
TTGGTAAAGGAAGCTGTCTGGTTTAAAAGTTAATAATTTATATATTCTGTTGTTTCTTTAAAAGATAATACTTAAATAGAAGGCATGTAACTACTATAAAATGCATTGAAGACAAACTCATTATAAAGATGTGGGTATGCAACAGGAGTCTCAGCAATCAAGCCGGTGGATTTTGGTAGTAAAGGAAAGGGGTCAACAGAGTAACAGACCAATCCAGATCGCTCCTGTGGATGAGTGTGGGTGGGTGGATTCTGCCAACATGAATTCTTAGAGAAAAATTATTTCCTTAAAGGAAAGACAACTCTGACATTTAGAGTACATTGGGCATGATGTAGCTTTATTAGACTGGTAGATGAAATAAAAAAGAACAAAGATAAAACCCACTTGGGAAAAAACAAATATTTACTCATAGCCATTTTCAAGCATAAAAATTGTATTCTGAAAGTATCATTACTTTCTCTTTAGAAACTGCTAATTGGATTTTGGTTAATTCTTACCTCAAAATAAAAAAAAAACTTGAATTATTTTGGGTTAAGTAGGTTCAAAAGAGAATCTATTTTTCACATTCAGAATCTAGCAATCTGGAGTCCATTTTCAGTATTTTAACTACCTCAATAAAATGGATGTAAGAATTACCAGAGGCACTTGAAACAACAACCGGTGCCTCTGGTAATTTAATGCCTTACCAAATGCTTTTAATCCATGATTAATTTAAATGTCATTTTTGTTATAGAAGCATATACCTTTTTTAAGAAAGCTTATCAATAACACTTTCCCAATTTATATTTTAAAAAAGATAATTAACACTGGATTGACTTGGCAGGGTGGGGTAGAAGAAAACAATTGGTTGCAATTGCTGCATACCCTGGGTGTGGTGGGGTGTGGTGGAGAACCAAAATTATTTTATAACATTAGATCTCAATATAAATACAAGTCATAGCTGATAGCTTTTGGAGGATGGCGTGATTTATATGGGTTTTGTTTTATTTGATTTATTAATTAGTCTTTGACATAGTTTTTTTTTCTTTTAGATTACTGAGCAATCATTAAATGTATACTGTGAACAATTAAAGATATGTGTAAAGAGTTTTACCAAATTCCACTAAATAAACACTACTCAGGTACAGACTACATACCAAAATGGGTCTGTGTTGTGACATTCATTGCAAATAGAAATTATGGTGCTAAAGTCTACACCAATGGAATTAGATGAGGTGCTTTGCACTTAATTTTAAAATGAAATTAATTTTCAATAAAAGAAACTAATATACATGGCATGTACTGTATTGCTACATAAGTAAAAAAATGAAATACATGCATACCTCATTTTATTATGTTTTACTTTATTGTACTTCACAGATATTGCATTTTTTACAAATTGAAGATTTGTGGCAATCCTGTGTCGAGCAAGTTTATTGGCACCATTTTTCCAATAGCAGGTGCTCACTTCATGTCTGTTTCACATATCAATTATGGTATGTGTATTGCTTTTTTAAGATATAATACTATTGCACATTTAACAGACTATGGTATCATGTAAACATAACTTTTATATATACTGAAATAAAAAAATTAGTGTGACTTGCTTTATTGTGATATTTGCTTTATTGTAGTGGTCTTGAACCAAACCCACAAAATCTTTGAGGTATGCCTGTAACTATTAACCCAAGCATGTGTTTGCTGGAAAAGTGAAGCTATTTTGCAAAGTATCCCTATTTCATAGATGAAAAACTGAGATCCAGAAACAAGTAACTTGCCTATACTCATCCAGTGAATTATTGGCAGGGTGCTTTCTCCTTACTTGCTGCTTGCATCTGCCTGGCTGGTTTGTAACTTGTCTTCTCAGCTCCAGCAGTGGCAGTTTTGCAGACTCCCACATCTGATGTAATTAAAGCTTGGAAGTTGGTTGCTAAACCACCGCATCAGTTGCTAGGCTCCCCTCTCCCTTTCAGGTCCCAACAAACTTTAGCAAACTGGAAGTTAATAATATGTCAGCAAAATTAAACTTGGTGAAAACATCAGATATTATTTTAATCAGGAACCAGGTGATCCAAGCTCATCTTGAAGGACTGTGTGACCTTTCATGGAATGCACCCTTTCCACAGAGTACAACCCCTGTGTAGGCTGCTGCTTCCCCAACCAGATGCCAGAGCTCCTGGAACCTTCCTTAATGGAAAGGGAGTCATATTCATTTATTTGAGCCACTAATAAACATCTCTATAGCTTTGTCTGAGCACTTCTCTCTGCCTCAAATGCCCTAAACTCATGTTTCTAAGAGTATTGCAGTTAGGGGAGTGATTTTAGGCCATGGAGACCTTATTACATAAGGCAGAGATTCTTTCTTACCCTGGCTCCATGTGTGAATCACCTTGGGAGCGTTGCAAAGACACAGGTACTCCAGCCTCAACCTAGAGATTCTGATTTAATTGATCTGGGGTGGGGGGCTTGACAGGAGTATTAAAAATTTTTTTTCTTCAAGTGATTCTCATGTGCAGTCAAGGGTGAGCACCCCTGGAGTAGTACATTAGCATATGGACCTGGAGCTCAAAGCTCAGCTCTGGTACTTGCATTTCTGCAACTCTGGGTAAGTTGACTAACTCCTCTAGGCTTCATCTTCCCCATCTTATAAAATGGGGAAGACAATACCCTTTAGCATAACATTGTCACAAGGTTTAAGTGAATTTGTATGCATAAAGCAATTAGAAATAAGGCCTTATAAATACATAAAAATCAAGTATTAGTGTCAAATCTAGACGAAATTATCTTGGTTGCATTTAGAACTGCTCTTAGCACATAGGAAGTACTTAACAAATTCTAGCTATTATTACATCAACAAAATGTTCAATAGATGTTTATTTTTAATGTGTATTTAGGAACAAATGGCTAAAATCCATTTATAGCGCCGGCAAAAAGCTTTCTTTTTAAATTATCAAACTTTTCAAAAGTGAAAAACTTTAAGGGAAAATAGTAAGTAAAATGGTGCCCGTACATGGGGAAAATTATGGGGTTTGGAAAACACTGCCCAAATATCTTCCCATATTTTTACCTCCACTCACTCCATACAACCAAATGCTAACTTCTTCCAAGTCCAACACAGATGCTACCTTACCTGTAAAGTCTCCCCTGATCTCCTTACCTGTAAATACTTTTCTCCCACTCTGAATTTCCACAGTTCTTTTTCTTATAGGTATTTCAAATTCAATGGGGATCACAAAATCTCTAGATTCCCAGTGCCCAAACCCCATCTTCTCATCTCATTCACTTGGTGGGGCCAAAAAACCTAACAGTAATTCCTGATTTTTCATTTTCCATATCCAATTTGTGAGCAAAGCCTGTTAGCTTTATTTTCAAGTTATATCCAGACTCTGATCATTTGCATTCACCCTGGTACAAGCCAACACCCTCTCGCACCTGAATATTGCCAAGAACTCCTCACTAGGAAACTGGTTCCCTTCACCCCTACAGTATATTATCCACACAGAAGCCAGAGAGATCCATTTAAATCATGTTTTGGCCCAGCTCAACCCCCTCCAGTGGCTTCTTATCACAGAACAAAACCCAAACTCCTTACCATGATCTCTAAGTCTCTGCAGGATCTGCCGACTGGCAATCTTTGTGATTTTATTTACCCAGCACTCTTCCTGACCCAAAGCACAAAGCTGATTAGGATGGGATAGAAAGATAAAAGGTGATGGTGGAGTTATCCAGAGAAGGTAGAGTTTAACAAACGAATGTGATTGCTGAATCATTAAATTGGTATTTCTTTTAGTCCACAGTATCTTAGAGAAGCTAGAAGTAAAAACCTAAAATTGTGGAATTGTAACCCATACCAAACTCTGAAATCAGCTCTATAACTAATTGTTGTGCTGTGTTTTGAAATTTATTGTTTTTTTGTATATATGTAAATTTTCAGAAAAAAGAAAAAGAAAGTAAAAAAAAATCTCTTGTGAAACAGAACAAAAAAATGATCAAATAATTTTTTCTCGTTTATGTACCCCATATTTTCTATTTATGAAAGAAGTGATTGTACTTGTTTGAAAAGGCTTTGATGTTTGCATGACATTATTTGGCAGTTTTATTTTACATTCAGATATCTGAATTGTATTTTGCAAGACTTTAGTGAAATAAATAATTCACAGAATATTTTTGCCTTCCTAGAGTTTAAAACAGAATATCATGTTTATCCAGGGAGGTTTTGAGTACAACAATTTTTCAATTTTTATCAAAATGAAATGCATTTCATTAGCCAATGAGTCCTGAAAGTCAAATTACTGAATCAGTGATCCTTGAGATTGGCTGATAATGAATATTTGTACTGCATGTACTTTATATCTATTAATATAAAATTCTCTAATAAAAAATATATATATAGTCCTGCCTCTCGGGGTTATTATGAGGATTAAATACATTATTTGTAATAGGTCTGGTCACAGTGCTTGACAAACAGCATTCAATAAATCTTAATTATTATATTTAACATTCCAGGCTTTAGCCTCAGAAAAGAATATAAGTGAATATATTTAAGCAGTTTTGTATGAGGGATGGACACAATGGACTCTGGAATCAGACTGCAGACTGTAAATCCTCACTCTAGGATTTCTTAGCTGTAGGACCTTGGATGTGTTTGGAAACATCCCTATGTTTCCTTTATTTCATGTATAAAATGGGGATGATAACAGCAGTCTACCTCATATGGTAGTTGTGGGGATTAAATGAGTTATTATGTGTAAATTGCTTAGGATAGTGCTTGGCCCATAATAAATGGGTCAATAAGGACAATGAACATCTAACACACAAATGTCAGCTATTATCACTATGGTTGCTGTCTGAAGCATGTCTGCCCAGCTCTACTGAGTCAGTAATTTTATTTTCCCCATTTTAGTACTCTCATGGGTGCTAAGACTCTTACATATCCACTCATATCAGTTAGATGTTGTTCTAGTTTGCTAGCTGTGGGAATGCAACACACCAGAAATGGATTGGCTTTTAATAAAAGGAGATTATTTCAGTAGTTCTTCAGAGAAAAGGCAGCTAACTTTCATCTGAAGTTCTTTCTTATGTGGGAAGGCACAGGATGATCTATGCTGGATTTCTCTCCAAGCCTCTGCGTTCCAACAAGTTTCCCCCGGGGTGATTCCTTTCTGCAAAGGCCTGGGCTGTGCTGTGAGTGCTGAGATGAGGTATGCTGAGCTGCTTGGGCTGTGCTGCATTGAGCTCTCTCATTTAAGCACCAGCTGATGAAATCAAACATCATTCATTACAGCAGGCATGCCTCCTAGCCAACTGCAGATGTAATCAGCAACAGATGAGGTTCATATACCATTTGCTCATGTCCACAGCAACAGAACTAGGCTCCTTCATCTGGCCAAGTTGACAACTGAATCTAACTACCACAGATGTCATCCTTTGTTTGTTTTTTATTTTTTTTATTAGAGAAGTTGTAGGTTTACAGAAAAAAACATGTAAAAATATATACTTTGTTTTTGCTTTTTATATGTTTTTGTTTATTTTATTTATTTGTCACTACTTGCTCAGTGGAAGGCCTTTTCAGGATAAATTAACTGTCATTAAAAACAACATTACCCCACACATCTCAGAAAAGACCCTATATGAAAGCATGAAATACAGTGGTTACAAGAGTGCAAAATCAAACTACCTGGCTTCAAACCCCACATTTGCCATGCATTAATTGTGTGACCTTGAGCAAGTGACTTCATCTTTCCATACATTAATGTCTCTGTACAACAGGGATGATGATAATAATAATAGTACTGATTTCTTAGGATTGTTGAGAGAATTGATTCATGAAAAGTTTGTAAGATAGCATCTAGTACAAAATAACACTACAGAAAGTGTCACTATCATTAAAACCATTAGTCCAGATTGTATAAAGATGTAACTTTTACAATGTGGCTGTGTGATTGTGAAAACCTTGTATCTGGGGTTCCTTTTATCCATGGTATGGTCAGATATGTAAAAAAAAAAATGGATAAAAAATTTTAAAATCTGTTGTGTAACTACTTGTTAAAATGTGCTTGGGAATGTATTGCTTTTTTTGTATATATGTTATTTTTTCACAATTAAAAAAACTTAATGGATAAAATAAATAAATAATGGGGGCAAAGGGCAAATTAAATTGGTAGATGGAAATACTAGTGGTCAATAAGATAGAGGGGTAAGGGTATGGTATGTATGAGTTTTTTTTTTCATTTCTTTTTCTGGAGTGATGCAAAAGTTCTAAAAAATGATCATGGCAATGAATAAACAACTATGTGATGGTATTGTGAGCCACTGTTTGTACTCCATGTATGGACTGTATATGTGTGAAGATTTCTCAATAAAAATATATATTTTTTAAAAAAGCACACAGTCCAGAGTATATACCCAATACATTATAATTATAGTTAGTATTACTATTATTATAACTCACACTTGTACATTAGCTAACAATTTTTACTCCTTTGATTGATTATCCCATTTAAGGTATACCACAGTCCTGTCAGGAAATCAGTGAAGAGATTATGAAATTCAATTTAAGGATGGGGAGATTGAGGCTCAGAGAATTCAGATGACTGGACTCTATTTTTATTTTTGATGTTTCTCATGGCCATTTAAAATTTTTTCACATGGAAATCTTGAAATATTAATATAAGATTAGATGTTACCACAATATTACCTTTTATAAAAAATATTTAAATTAGTAAATTATCAATAATTCCTATAGGAGTCTGAATAAAATTAGTTTTAACCTTGTTAAATACCAGCTATAACCTAATGTAATTTAAGTGTTAAGTTATACTGGTTAAAAGTAACATGGAGCTGTGAAATACTCCATTGTCTCAGAAATTAAAGGGACATGTGTAAGAGAGAGAACCCCAAATATCATCCAGAATCCAGATTCATACCACTCTCCACAGATAATCTCAGAGAACTAAATCACACATAAAGGTTACCAATCATATCTACACTTTAATTTCCTCCACTTGCATTACAGCTTCAGCCAAAACTCCATTGAAGCATGACATTGTGGAGAGTACCCTAGATACTGCCCCTGCCCTCAGTGTACTGCATCTTACATGTCTTCTTTGAGTAAAATTCGTTCTTGTCCATTTGGTCCTTCATCTCAGGAGCTATGCAGATTAGGCATTATTGCATGGAACAGATTAAGAAATGGAGACAGCCAAAAGAAGCAGTAACTAGAGCTAGAGCAATATCACAACCTATACACCACTTCCTATGAGCCAGGCACAATTCTAGCAGCTTTCTCTAGAGGAAGTCACTGAATCTTTGCAACAATCCCATGAGTAAGGTTTTATTATCATTCCTGATTTACAGAAAAGGAAACTGAGTCCCAGCGAGATTAAGGAACTTGCTCAAGATCACACAGCTTGGAAGAAACAGGCAGACTTCAAATAGTTTGTTTCCAGAGTCCACAATCTTTTAAACTGTATTACCTAGCAAGCAAATGATAGAGAGAAAACTAAAGATCTTGCCATGCAGTCTCTAGTCATGGGGGAAAAGGCAGCTTTATATGGGGGTCCTATCAGCAGGAGATGATAAACCTGAGCTGGAATGGCCCAGGTGATTTCCCCTTTTACTACCCTCCACAGAGGGGCCAAGGGTCTGGAAGCCATATTTGGCTCTCTTGTCTCATTGGAACAAGGGCTGGGGCACTTGGTGTAACTAGGGTTCTTGTTGACTTTCAGTGAAGAAGTAGATGTTCTGGGACCAGAGAGTAAAGAGCTGAGGGATAGTAGGTATGAACTCCAGACACTGAATCACTTTGGCAAGCATTTGTGATCCTTCTTGTTCCCTGGAAGGGAATTCCCCAGCTCCTGTATTTAGTTTGCCTCAGCAAGCCTCTAAAGACTACAGCTCAGAACAAGATAAGGATTTTCATGTCATTTGCCAAGGATTAACACTGGATATCTCCCCTCAGAAAGATGTGCTAAAATTCTGCTTAATTTACACACACACACACCACTGAATTGAATATTTGTCACCCACCTCCAATCTCAAAGACTAAAGATAAAGACTTTTTCTCTCCCTTCACTCAGGTACATCTTCCCCAGTATGTGGTTCTTTTTACTCCTTAACTGCCAATGTCTCCACATTTTGTATTGAAGTCAAAAGGCCTTGGCCTATCCTGTGGTAGCCATTCCAGCTCTCTCCTCTCCCACTCATTTCTAAAGTCAAGCTCAAATACCACCTCCTCTACCTTCCTCTGAACTTGTATGTCTATCAGTGCTGGAGCTCAGCAGAAGGGTAGGCAGGTACCAATTTTGCTGCTCTAGAATTCCCCCTTTTGTCAAACCAGAATTCTGTTTTTCAGAATCCTGAAGCATTCGTTGAGCACTTGCTCTGTGCCAAGTATTTTGCATGCATTCTCTCATTTATCCTTTCCCACAACTCTGGGGCATTATTCTCCCTATTTTGATGCCAGCTCCACAAGGGTAGGGATTTCCCTCTGTTGTGTTCATTGCTCTATCCCTGGCACCTAGAACAGTATCTGACAGCTGTCAGTGCTCAATAAACATTTGTTAGTAATGAGTGCCATTTTCTAAGTAAGGAAACTGAAGCTTGGAGAATTTAAGTAACTTGTTCAAGGTCACAGAGTTAATATGTGGTGGAATAAGGATTTGAGCTTAGGAAAATTGGTCTGGAGCCCATGTTCGAACCCAGTAACTACTGCAGACCTTACAATCACATTATTCACTCATTGAAGAAACTACTTTCCTCTCTATGGCCCTAGGACCTCTTCGCAGCATGCATTTGGTCATTTATTTACCTGTCTGTCAGACTCTGGGACCATCCATAATCTTGAAGCTGTAGGCAATACCTTTCCCTTGGCATTTCTTACTATAGTGCTCTTCAGTTTTCTACCCCTGGGGGAGTTCCACTTCCCACTCTCTCTGGTACCTTGGGAGGATCCATTCCCTGTGATACAATGTCTCATCCTTGGACTTCAGCAATGGCAAAGATAGCATGGACAGCTTCTGATTTTCAGTCTGGGCCCCATCTTGCTGTGACCTCGGAGAAGTTGGTTCTCATTTTTGATGTCTCTAGCTCCACTGCTAAAAATGGCAGAAGAAATGGTTTTATGTCTATATTTAGCAAGGCAGGGTGTAAAAATGAATACTTGTAAATGCAAACTGACAGTGTTAGGGACCAAAAAGCCTTCATTTCAAAGAAAAGTCAAAGGAAGATTTACGTGAAGTTGTCTAGAATGAGGGTGAGGTGGAAAGGTGTCCCCTAATGAATGCCCATGAGTCCTCTGATGCTGCAGGCTTCATATGATAAGCCTCCTTACCATAAAAGTTACCACACATGTTTTCCAGTATAAATTGGATTTTGACCTGTATATTTGGCTTTTTCACTCTTTGAACCTCTCCCATCCTGTTGCTGAGCAGCTGCAATCCCTCTTTGCCCCCATCTCCCTATCAGTTCATGGGTAGTGCTTGCTGTGAAGGCTGGTGAGTGACTCCATTTAGAGGAAGATATTTTTAACCCAAAATGGCTGCTTTAAATGCTGCAATATATACCAGTGCACGGAGAGACTAAGACAGCAAGCTTCAAGGTTTATCAAAACACTCAATGATTATTTATTGAGCACATGTTGGAAGTCAAATATGATGTAGAATACCAAGATGAGAAAGACTCAGACTCTGCCCCAACACAAATACAATATGTGAGTGTGTGTGTGTGTCTCTGTGTGTGTGTGTTGGGGGTAGGTGAAAAGGGAAATACAACTCTGAAGCAGAGTAGAATATGTTAAGTGTTATTTGAGAGGTATAAATACAGCTCAAGGGAATGAGGTCACATCTGATGCAGGGGTTATTTTGGCCTTTCAGATAAAAACCTAAATAGGCAATTGTAAGATAGGGCATTACAGAGAGCACCACAAACACAAGTGAAGGCTCAGAGATGGGAAAATAGCTGCTTCTGAGGAGAGGAGCCACTGGAAGAGCTGTGTTTGAAGATGGTGACTCTTGTACATCTGGGTGGATAGACCAGATGGAAGTGAGATGGGATGCAGGGAAACTAGCTGGGAGACTACTGTATCAGTTCAGGTGAGAAACAATGAAGATCTTCAATTGAGACAGTGGCAGAGAGAAGCAGGGCAAGACATGATTAAGACATCATGAAACTAGAATAAGCAAGACCTGGAAAATTATTACACAGTGGGGGGAAGAGAGAGGGAGAAGTCAGATGATTCTAAGTTTTATTGATTGAATGACTTGGAGGATGGTAAAGCTAATAAGACAGAGAGATCACTCAATAGAAGAGCCAAGTTTAAGTGAGGTCCTAGTGGTGGTGATCATGGGGAAATCCCATTAAGTTAAAGATGTCTATGGGGCTTGTAAATGAACTAAATAGGCAGCTGGTATATAGGTCTAAATATCAGGAGAGAATGTGATGCTAATGGTATGTGGGTGGAGTCATCGGGTGATGAGAATGATCTGCAATCCTAGGAGTAGCTGAAAATGCTCTAGGAGAGCATCTGGACTGAGAAGCCAGTCCAGGATAGAAAGCTAAGGAATTCCTATAGGGAATGACTGGACAGAGGGAGAGGAACCAGCAAAGGAGACTGTGATGGAGGGTTCTAAGAGGTGGGAGAAAAGCAAGAGAGTAGTTCTCAATGAGTTCATATCTGGTTCCTATTAAATCTCTTGAAGAATTTATCAGGAGCCCAGAAAACAACAAAATAAAAAGTGAGCTAAGAAATGCTGAAGAAGCAGACTTGGAGTGCAGATGGAAGATGATGTGGCTTCCCAGGATCAAGGGAAACAAGAACTCCTTGCAAGGGTCTGGCTTCAGAAAAGTGGTAAAATTGGTGAGGTTTGTTTTTGGGAACCCTGTATCTCCTCTCTGAGGCCTTTGCTGTAACAGATACTGAGAAGTCCTCATATGTCCAGGCCTCTTATTTTTAGGTGAAGCCCTTCCTCCCCAGTTTAAAAATAGAAGCCCAAAGGGTGAACACATTAATTATAGGACTATGGAACTCAGAAATAATAAGTATTGGACATCCAGGATGTGTCAAATGCTTTATCACAATAAATTTTCATGATCATCCCCATTCATCATCATCTCCATGAAATTTCCCCATTTTGTAGATAAGAAAACTGAGGCTCTGAGAAGGGAAGTGACCTGCCAATGGTTACAGAGCTTGTAAGTGGCAGAAGTGGAAAAAGAATCCAGGCCTTTCTGATTCTAAAGCCCTTGACTTTCCCTGAAATGTTGCGTGAAATCAGTAACAAGGCTGCAAGCCTCCAGGAATGTTATGCAGAAATAGAACAAACCCAGGCCAAGGCTCTGGAGTTTCAGGAAGTAGGTTTTATTCATCTATGGCCATAGGGCTCAGCCAAGCAGCCTCTGAAAGTCTAAGCCCCCAACAGGGGTTGTTACAGGGTTTTAAGGGAAGTAAGTGCTTGGCTACATGTTGATGTACAGAAGGGGACAGGTCTCTACAGGAATTTTTCTTATCCTGACTATGTACAGTTTCAAACATTCCCAGGGTAAGGGAGACTTCTCAAAGGGGAAATGGCCTGAGTAAACAGGGGCCTGCCTGCTGTGAGAGAAAATGGCTTGGGAAAACAGGGGCTGCCTGCTACATTCCCCTCTTTGATGCTTGCCCACGCTAGTGGGCAACAGCATTACCTATATCTCATTCTCTTCTTGTTGCAAGTGTTGATATGTCCCGATCTGAGCTGGGCATGGGAAACAAGGCAGCCATGCAGGGTTTAGGCCCCTGCAAAGTTGAGGGGAGGGGGAGGGTCTGTGCCCCACCTCTGTTGGCCCCAAGTTTTTCCTGGTGCCCCTTTGTGACTGTGCCTTTCTTAGGTTGTTCGTTCATCAGGGAATCTTACCTGTCTTTGGCTAACCAGCCATCCTCTAGGGCCAAGTACAGTGATGTGAGATGTGCAAGTGAGGGAGGGACAATGCCCCCTGAGAGGGTCCAATCTGTCTCCCCAACTACCTTTGCCCCCTGGCCTCCATGCCAGGGGGTCATCTGCAGTGGCCATCTGTTGGAGACGGTTCTTCTGAGGACTTAAGTGGTTGGCTGACAGTTGAGGACATGGGGCATAGGCACACCATGCTCTGCTGATGTGGCAAACCACAGAAGCAAATGTTCTCAAGGATGCTAACTCAAGAGTTCAAAGAGACCTAAAAAGAGAACATTCTGAAAAGAAATAAACAGTTCCTGGGACAAGGAGCTGGGAACTGAACTGTAGCTTTGCAGGCATGACAGATGTTCAAAAATAATCTTGCTTTGATTACACTCCCTAAAGCAATCCCTGTGTAAGAGCACAATAAATATGTGGATGTCAGTGTATTCAGCGCTCTTGCTCCTGATGAGCTTGAGTCCCCTGACCCCACTTAACTATCTTCTTGTGTCTATCATTTCTTAATCCTGCGTGGCACCCCTTCTTCTCTCCTGTTCTCTGAGGAATTCCTGGCAGCCCTCTTTACCCGACAGTGGTGAATCCATGGGATGATCTCTGCAACTCTGACAGCTGTTGGGGTTACTAAAACAATACGGTAAGGGCCTTTCCATTGAGGCTTGAGGGAGCCTTTTCTTTCAGGTTTTTAATTCACACCAAGTCCCCTGGCTCATACTCATGTAAGGGAGGGTAGATGCTAAAGGGTTCAGGTACTGCTTCTAACACCTTTCCTTTTAGTTCACCTAAAATTTTTCTTAACTTTGACCATAATTTTCTTTTTCACAAACCTTTGGCAACTTATAATATCTGTTCAGGCTTTGTCTTACATTTTCCTCATTCTGTAACAGCCATTTATTTTATTTTAGTACAAAACTACTCTTTTTTTCCTTTTAGTAAAAACTCATACTTTATATTGTTTATGCTTAAGTCATTACTTCAAGCAAATATTTTACCACATACAATTACCATCAAAATTAAATTTGTCAGAGGGCGGGCCACGGTGGCTCAGCAGGCAAGTATGCTTGCCTGCCACGCCAGAGGACCCGGGTTCGCTTCCCGGTGCCTGCCCATGTAAAAAAAAATTAAATTTGTCAGAATAATGTTAAATGCCTAAAATGCTTTAGTCAATGCATATCTGAAACATCAATATACGATTCTTAATAAGAATTAATGGCACATATGAAGACTTTTTAAAGAAAAACTGTAAGGATAAAGTTTGCAAGCAAGGAGTTTCTCAATATTAAACATCTTCCCCAATTCAAAACTATGAAACATAAAACCAAAGGGGAGCCAAAAATTTGGAGTCAAACATAATGGGGTTTGGCCTAATCCCTTTGTCTGGAAGAAAGGGACTAAATGAGGAAGCAGAGGTGCCAAGGGAGCTGAATGCAGGTCTTCTGCCTTGCCAGGAGTAGGAGCACTATTCACTTTGTGATTATAACTTGGTTTACATTTTTTCATACATTCTCTTTATCTCATTATTTGACAAAATATTAATACTTTTTTGGTTGACCCTATCTTCCAGCAGGGCTCGGAACATGTCTCTGCAGGAAATCCTGTTACTGGTATTGGGGAACCATTTCCCATTTTATCTTTTGGCCTTTCCTTCCCCTGTATTCCAGTCTCCCATGTCTTCCAGCTCTGTCATTTTGTTTAAGACATTGTTAAGTGGATTGCCTGTTTTTCCTAATAATAAAAATACATTAGGAAAGTGTTTATATGCTGAAGGTGCTGCCTTAATGATAGCATTTCTTTGTGACGCATTGACAGAGAGGAGGTAGTACGTCTCCCAATACAATTGCTGACTTCATTACTTCCTTTTTTAATTTCTGCATAGCATCTCGCAAAGTGTACCATGGTCAGTTATTTTGTGGCCACATAATGTCAGCAGGGCATTGCTCATTACACCCTTGTACAGCCAATGCCAGCAAGTTAGAACTTTTTCCAGTCTGCCAACTAAACTCCTGAAAAGCAGTCTGTATAAAGGGATTGGTGCTATTTCCTATAAGTTTTATGCAATTGGCATAGTTCAGCACCACTCTGCCAGCCCCTCCATCAGCAATTCTGACCATTCAGGTAATTAATGGCTCACCAGTTTTCAGAGTAAAATGCCTAAGAATGTCAGTTTTTTTTTGTTCTTTTATAGTGGTTTTGAAAGTAACCTGATTGCCCTGTTTCTCTTCTTTTTGCCTTTATATTGGGTGAGCTCCTATTTCTGGAGAATATTTACTTTTTTTCTGACAAACTTTCTCATCGAAAATATTCCCATCTTTTTCATCATCTGCCTCATCCCACACATCACCATCCCACTTATTGGGGAACCTAATTAGCAGTGGCAGTGGCTAGTACCATATGTACTTTCTCCTTGTTCACTTTACCTCATCCCTTTTTATATTTATATTGGGCCACAGGGACTGTGGCTCTCTCAGCTACTGACTGATAATTACAATTGATTTTCCAAATCAAAATTTTGATTCTGCAGCATGGACAGTTTTTCCTGTAATTCTGCCAATTCCTTTTCATAATTCATTTTTCAGAGATTGCTCAATCTCTTTGTTCACACATTTTTTATATTCCATTAACAAAGCGCATCCTCTTCTACACACTCCAGTCATTTATTTCCCTTTTTCTAATAGAATGTTTTCTAGACACAGAGCAACCTGAATATTCTCTCCCTGTTTAATTCTATTCCCCCATTCTTCACAAGGTCCTATGCATTTTGCCCATTCCTTTGCAAGTGAGGAGTAAGATAAATCATCCCATCCTGGGATGTCTTGGTTCTTTACTTTGAGCTTAGAGGACTTTTTCAAAAATGGCATCATCTACTAATCCATGTCCAAAGTTTATGTCCCACTATTAATCTATATCAAGTAAATCTTGAAGAGTGGTTACTGACTTAAAAATTCCCAAATGTCTTATAGCATTAGGAAGTACAAACCAGGGAGACAAAATGTTCAAATCCAAAACATTTTGCAAACAAAAAGGACAAGAAACTGGCAACTTCAAATTTATCAAGAATGGTCCTAATAAAGCATTACAATATTCAGAAGAACACAGCCCATATTTCCTGCACAAATTTTCTAAAGCTTGTCTTACTGTCCTTCACCACTATGAAGCCATGCTGAAATGTGAATCCTACTCACAGCACCAATTTTGTCACATGAAAGGCAACGTGGTATTTGTGGCCACTTAACTTATAAGTTTGGATTTGCAGACAATACAGACTTTAGTGATAGAAAAACTGATTTTATTAGGAAAGTAATTAAAGAAAATAATTAAAAGATAGCAATTAAAAGAGTCTTCAAAAATAAAGCATAGTTACATCACCAGATAAGATGGCATCAACACCTGAAAAGAAATACTGGAGAGTTCCAGAAGCAGCTTCCAACTCTCATTAGTAAAAAATCCACAGCAATCTTGGAGACAGCATTCAGAGTCTCCTGAGCTAAGATCCATAGCAAAACATAAGATTCTGATGAGGTGCTCTCCTTCTCTCATACGATTCTTCTCTCCCTTCTTTTTCTTTTCCTGTTTCTCCTCTTTCTTTCTCTACCTGCTTGCATGCAGTTTTTTTTTTATGATATCTTCACACAACAGTGGCCAAATTCCAATTAGCTTATGTGGCCAGGCAAAATTTGGCCCTCTTGGAACTGGCTAGGGACCAAGAGGAGCTTCCTGGGACCTAGATATCTTTATTAAAGTACACCTCCTTCCAGGTGGCTAGCCAGTCCTCCCAGCTAGAGTGCACATTTCAACTGTTTCTTACCACAGCCATGCAATGGCAACATCAGTTGTACAGAACAGACTCTACACATTTATTTTTCCTTACTAGGTTATAATTTTCTTAAGGCAAGAATGATGGCTTATTAATTTTTGTTTTCTTTTTAGTGTTTAAACAGCACCTTGCATATAGTAGGTACACAGTTTTCCAAATGCATACATGAATGAAATGATGCATATATATATAATATCTCACACTTTTTATTATAAATTAAAGAGTGGTTGTGTAACAGGGTAGTCTTAACACTTCCTTGGTAGACTATGCAATTGTTATTGTATGTAGCAAAATCTTGTATCAACACTGTTACAGGTCTGTTTTGCTTAATGAGATAAATTTTAAAACCCCTGCACAGATGTTCTCCTCTTAGTCTGAAATGTGAAATTTTTAATTTATGAGACAGAGTAATGATAAGCCATAATACAAGAGAATTTCTTTTTATCCTCCCCAAAAGTGATCCAATTTAATTCAGACAGTTTCCTAAGTCAGCCAGGGGTCAACTTGACTCCTCAGTCATCTGTGAAAGCCTTCTTAAAGTTGGACATCATGCACCAATGAGGGAGAGGGCTTACAGACAAACAACGAAGGGTTTTGAACAAACTGTCGCTTTACTTGGTCTGGCCTGGTCCTTAGCAGGGTCACAGGAACTGCAGGGTCCAAACTCAATTGCAGCCTGGTGCACAGCTCCTATGGCCCAGGACTTCCTCTCACTCACATGATTACATGCACACACTCCAACACCCCTTCTACACCACCCTTCTTGGAACTGAACCTGAAGACTTTCACTTCTAGATGGAGACCAGTACTCAGATAGTCTAACTGGACCTGAATATGTCCATTTCCCCTGGTCCTCCAACTGGAGAGTGGTACTCAGAGAGTTTCTAGAAGGTGATCAGGCTCCCCTTCCACTCAGGCTCCCCTAGCCTTTTACGAGTGGGTTGAAACTGATGCACCCAGGTGCTTACCAGTCAGATGGACAGTGCTCCCAGGAACCTGATTCCAGAAACTGTCCTGGATCCATCACTGCTCCAGCAGTGATAAGTGCTCCATCCAGGGACGTCAGGAATCTGAAAGACAGGGAAAAGCCCCATTGCTGGCACTGGATTCCATTGGGTCTCCTGTCCGGGTGGTGCCGCTAACGTGGGTGAGGGAGGTGAGAATATCACCGGACTCTTGATCCCAGATGAGCCCCCAGAAATGTTGCACAAAACCAGGAACAAGGCTGCAAGCCTCCAGGAACATTATGCAGAAACAAAACAAACAGGGGCCTGCCTGCTGTGAGAGGAAATGGCTTGGGCAAACGGGGGCTGCCTGCTACACCACTTCAAGGAAAATAAATGGGTTTCTTTTATGAAACAGTCCCTGAGCAGATAGGTGGTGTTGCTGAAGACTGGAAGGTTTTATTGGTGATCATTGGAAAGAGGGCCATAATTGACTACTGATCTCTGCTCTGGGCATTGACTGGGCAGTGCTGGCATATTTGCCATTTCTTCACTACAACATTCCTCTCACAGCAGGCTCTTGGGTAAGAAAGATGGGAAAAGTGAATCTAAATGTATTATATCTGGATCAGCTTTGTCATTCCTGATATTGTCACTCCACAGACTTTGCTTATGGAAGAATTAGAAGTAGGAAATTAACGTATAACATTTTATGCTTTCAGAACATCTCATGCATGGTCACACTCACCGGTATACACTCACAGCAGGCAACATAAAATTACTTTTTAAGCAGAAAATTATTGCTTAAAACCCCTTATCCCTAAATCAGGCCAAGGGTTGAAAACTTTACATACAAAGGATGAAAGGATGGCTCTGTGTGTGTGCGTGTATGTGTGTTTCAGCCATTCAAATGAGCCAGGTTTGGGGCTAAACAGAATTAGGCTAGAACCTAAAAAATAGTTATAATTGATAATCATTGCCCTATGTTAAATCAGAGCTGATCCAATGCATAGCTGGAGCAGACATCCCCCTACAATGGGTGATAGAGAGGACTGACTCCCCTAAATTTAACCCCCACCATCACCAGCCCTTTATGATGCCTGAAATTCCACTATTAGAATCTCTCCAAAGGATAGTTACTTTCTATAAAAGACTCCAGGGAATGCAAGTATATACCTAGAGTAGAAAAACCTGATGCCCAAGTTAAGGTTCCTTAGAAAAACTGTATACAATATTTGTTTCTGGCACTCTCCCAATTCTGCTGATACACTTAAGATGTTATCTCTCCTGTGGGTATACATGAATCCAAATTCCATACAGGAGGCTGCAAATTGGAAACTCCAATGACAGTTTTGATGAATTCTCCAGGTGAGGCTCACTGGCTGAGGTAGAGATGAAAGTTATCCTTTCTGACTGCTGAAGCCATTGCTGCTCCCTTAAAAGTCTTCAACTGAGTGGCTGCTTCTTCAAACCCTCACCAACCATTACATCTTTGACAACCTAATTGGGAAAAATATTATGCATGCCTTTTATATATTTAAAAGCTGTGTGTACTTCTGTGGTCACCAGTTCATGCCCTTAGTTTGTTGCTGTTCTGGGCTACTGATCAAATGACTTATAACTCTGAGAAAAACATTCCTATATCACAAACAGCTAATTGTTGAGTTTTAAGAGTTCTTTGTATATTTTAGATACAAATCATTTTTAAAATATTTTCTTCTAGTTTGTAGTTTATCTTTTCATCATTTAATAGTGCCTTGTGCTGGTTTGAAACTATTATGTACCCCAGGAAAACTATTCCCTTTTAATCCTAATTCAATCTTGTGGGGCAGACAATGGTTTAGGTGTGGCCTTTTGATTAGACTATTTCCGTTGATTAGTGACCCTGCTCATTCTACGTGGGTCTTAGTTAGTTTACTGGAGTCCTTAAAGGGGCTCATGGAGAAGAAAGAGCTCAAGATCCAACACAGAGAGCAGACACAGACGTTTGGAGATGATTGGAGAACCAACACAGAGAGCAGATAGCTAGACGTAGATGCTTGGAGATGCTTGGAGAGGTGACACAGAGAGCAGACACCTAGACACAGACATCTGTAGATGCAGAAGGAGCTAAGTTAGCCATTTGAACCCAAAAGAATCATAGACATTGCTATGTGCCTTCCCATGTGACAAAGAAACCCTGGAGTTTTTGACAAAATGTAATCTCTTGTTGCCTTAATTTAGACATTTTCACAGCCTCAGAACAGTTAACTTGTAAGTTAATAAATCCCTTTTGTCAAAGCTGGCCCATTTCTGGTATATTGCATTTGGCAGCTTTAGCAAACCAAAACATGCTTTTTCCATAGCAGAAGTTTTAAATTTTAATGAAGTCCAACTTATTGTTGTTTATCTTTCACGAATCATGCTTTTGATGTTGTATCTAAAAAGTCATTGCCAAACTAAGGTCATCTAGATTTTCTTCATATTATCTTCTATAAACTGTATAGTTTTGCATTTTACATTTAGGGCTATGATGTATTTTGAGTTAATTTTTGTGTGTCCATATTTTTTTTTGAATGTGTATGTCCAGTTGTTCCCGCACTATTGAAAGGATTATCCTCTCTCAATTGAATTCTTTTTGTTTCTTTGTCAAAGATCAGTTGATTATAAGTGTGTGAGTCTATTGCTAGGCTATTCTGTTCCATGGATCTGTTCATCTAATCTTTCACAAATAAGTAACTCTTGAAGTCAAGTAGGGTCACTCCTACAACTTTGTTTTGCCTCAGTATTGTGTTGACTATTCTGGATCTTTTGCCTTTCCATATAAACTTTAGAAACGGTTTGTCAAATAACTTGCTGGAATTTTGATTGGGTCTGCATTTAATCTATAGATCAAATTGGGAAGAATTGGCCTTTTAATAATGCTATGTTTTTTTTAATCTATTACCATGATGTATCGCTTGATTTATTTGGATCTTTTTCAAAAAGTAAATTTAAAGCAAAGTTTTGTAGTTTTCTTCATATAGGCCTTGAATATATTTTATTCGGTTTATAGCTAAGTATGTCTTTGTTTTTTTTGGTACTAATGTAAATGGTGTTGTATTTTAATTTCAAATTCCAATTGTTCATTGTTGGTATAAAAGAAAGCAATCTACTTTTTAAAACTCTTTTTATTGTATAGTATAACATATATATAAAGCAAGGAAAGCACAGCACCACAATTAGTTGTAGAACATATTTCAAACTTTGACATGGGTTACAATTTCACAATTTTAGGTCTTTACTTCTTCTAGCTGCTCTAAAATACTGGAGACTAAAAAAGATATCAATTTAATAATTCAGCATTCATATTTATTTATTAAGTCCTGTCTTCTATGTATAATTCCACCATCACCTTTGATATTTCCATACCTCTCTTTGGGGTTGTTTGGACTATGGCAATTACAAATTTTTTATATTGGAAGGGTCTGTCACTAATATGGGATAGGGAGATGGAACTATCTGATGCTCTAGAGAGTCTGGGCTAGGTTTCAGGACTTATCTGGACCAGGGAACCATCTGGAGGTTGTAGGTTTCTGGAAAGTTACTCTAGTGCCTGGAACCATTGTGGAATCTTATATATTGTCCTAGGTATTCTTTAGGATTGGCTGGAATGGTCCTGGTTAGGGGTTGGTATGTTGTGATAGTTAGCAAGGTCTATGTGAAGCTTACATAAGAGCAACATCCAGTGTAGCCTCTCGACTCTATTTGAACTCTCCCTGCCACTGATACTTTATTAATTACACTTCTTTTCTCCCTTTTCTTCAGGATGAAATTGCTGATCCCATCATGCTAGGTCTGGATTCATCACTGGGAATCATCTCCCATGTCGTCAGGGAGACTTGCACCCCTGGATGTCATGTCCCATGTAGGGGGGAGAGCAATGATTTAACTTGCTGAGTTGGGTTTAGAGAGACTATGGCCACATCTGAGTAGCAACAGAATTCCTCCAGAAGTAACTCTTATGCATGCCTATAGATAGTCTAAGCTTCTCCACTACCTACATAAGCTTCACAAGATTAAGCCTCATGATTGAGGGCATGGCCTATTGATGTGGGTATCCTTAAAGTTTGACACAGTATCAGGAGATTTCCCTGATGGTAAGGTTTAATAGTTCCATAGTCTTTCTCCCCTCCCTCAGGGGACTTTGACAATATTTTTTGATTACCTGCTTAATATACTCTTGGATGTTTCCAGGCATTACAAAAATCTATACAGGATTAAAGGACATCTTTCTTATTCTGTGCTTCCTGTAATTCAGTTGTTCAAATGAGCTATACAGATAGGTTGAATTAGATTATGCAGTTCAGAAATTTTCAGTTCCAGATCAAATAAGCCTTTCTTTCATTGGTCACAAAGAGAATATGTGGTTCTAAAATATAGACACTGTCTTCCTTACTCCTATGTTCTGAATTACTTTAACCCCAACCTGTTTGGCTTCATTCTTATCTCTACATATCAGGTTATATATATAAAACAGCCTCTCAAAATCCAGAAATAACAATCACCACTCTGGACTTAATGTGTCTGCTCTAAAAGCTTACAATCTAGGCCCATGCTTTCTTACAAGCATTTTCTAAAAGTGACCATACCATTGTTGCTTTTTGTTTCTGGCTTATTTTGTCTTACCAAATGACCCACATGTTCATTCCCATTGTTGCATGCCTCATGACATTGTTCCTTTTTGTAGGAGCATAACCTTTGTTCATAAGTATACACCATCATTCACCAATCTACTTCATCAGTGCATCCTTCAACCACCTGCATTCATCAGGCATCATGTAGAGGGTCCAAAGTCCACAGTCCATCAACATTCTCAATTTTAGATAATTTCATTGTTTGCAAGTGACAGAAAACCAATAAACATATCTCATCAAATAAGAAATCTAAACCTCCTCTTAACCCTTGTCCTTCACCCCATTATTTACCTCTGCTGTTGCTGTGGTAGTGCTGATGGTTTCCTTTTAACATAGCTCATAGCATGCAATAGCAGTTTTCCCCCTGAACCCTGGATTTAAACACTCATTATACAAGAATCATATCTTTGAAGTAATTCTTACAAGAACTCATTCATATTTCTAGTGTGAGTCAGTGAAACATGCAGGTTATACAACACCTTTCAATCTTGTTCATCTTCAGTAAGCTATGACTTCTAGACCCCCTAGAGAATCACCTTTGCTCCTATCTATTCCCTTACACTGGAGTTCAACCTCATTAGCTAATGGCTCACCCATCTCAAGCTTCTATGTAGCTCTAAGTCCCCTATATTCTGTATTATAAGCCTCTGATTATGCCTTTATGCTGGTCATAAGGGTGGAATCATACAGTATCTGTCTTTTTGTGTCTGGCTAATTTTGCTCAGCATCATGTCCTCAAGGCTCATCCATATTGTCATATGCTTCAGGATGTCATTTTGTCTTACTGCTGCACAATATTCCATCGTATATATATACCACATTTTGTTGATCCACTTGTTCTGTTGATGGGTGTTTGGTTTGTTTCCATCTTTTGGTGATTGTTAATAATGCTGCTATGAACATTGGTGTGTAAATGTCTGTTTGTGTCGTTGTTTTCAGCTCTTCTGGGTATATACCAAGTAGTGCTATTTCTAGGTCATACAGCAACTTGATATTTAGTTTCCTAAGGAACCACCAATCAATCTTCCATAGTGGCTGCACTGTTATACATTACCACAAGCAGTGCATAAGTGTCCCAGTTTCTCCACATCCTCTCCAACATTTATAGTTTCAAGTTTGCTTAATAGCAGCCATTCTCATAGGTGTGAGGTGGTATCTCATTGTAGTCTTGATCTACATTTCCCTTATAGCCAGTGAAAAAAATAGCATGTCTTCATGTGCTTTTGAGCCATCTGTATTTGCTCTTCAGAAAAATGCCTATTTATATCTTTAACCCATTTATAATTGGATTGTTTGTTCTTTTGTTGTTGAGTTGTATAATTTCTTTGTATATACAGGAAATCAAAATTTGTCAGATATGTGATTTTCAAATATTTTCTCCCATTGAGTTGGCTGCCTCTTCACCTTTTTGTCAAAGTCTTTTGAGGTACAGAAGCATTTGATTTTGTGGAGTTCCCATTTATCTATTTTTTCTTTTGTTGCTTGTGCTTTGGGTGTAAAGTTTAGGAAGCTACCGTCTATTACTAGGTCTTGAAGATGTTTCCCTACATTTTCTTCTAGAAGCTTTATGGTGCTAGTTCTTACTTTTAGGTGTTTGATCCACTTTGAGTTAATTTTTGTGTTGGGTGTAAGACCGGTGTCCTCTTTCACTCTCTTGGCTATTGATATCCAGTTCTTCCATGCCCAATTATTGAAAGGACTATCTTGTCTGAGGTCAGAGGATTTGGGGACCTTGTCAAATATCAGTTGACCATAGATTTGGTGGTTTATTTCTGCACTCTCAAATTGATTCCATTGGTCAATGCTTCTGTCTTTGGCCAGTACCATGCTGTTTTGACCACTATGGCTTTATAATAGGTCTTAAAGTCAGGGAGTGTTAATCTTCCCACTTCATTCTTCTTTTTTAGGATGCTTTTAGCTATTCAGGGTCTCTTTCCCTTCCAGATGAATTTGGTAGTTAGCTTTTCCAAATCTTCAAAGTACATTGTTAAAATTATGATTGGTACTCTGTTGAATCTGTTTATCAATTTGGGGAGAATTGACATCATAACTATATCTAGCCTTCCTATCCATGAGCAGGGAATGTCTTTCCACCTATTTAGATCTCCTTTGAGATCTGGTGGGGTGGGGGTGCCTGAAGCATAGGAAATGGGAGCAGGTGACAGGGTTCAGGTGCGTGGGGTGTGGGGTGAGTCAGCAGTCACAGGACCACGCTGGTGAGGGTAGTGCACCTGGAGGAACATGGCCTGGCTCAAGGAAAATGGCCTGACTTACTTTCTAGTCCCATGCACTCCCATGAGCTCTGTGGCTCCACCTCTCCATACCAGGCTTCAGCTTTCTGACTCTCAGTTTTTGGCCTCTGCAACCAGGGATGCCACATGTGGTGCAGAAGGCTCTCCCAGGTCAGCTGCACTCTGAATTGCCACCTCAGTCACCCTCCTGTCCGTTCTCTAAGTTTCCATAGAGCAGGGCTAATCTTGATCTACTCTAATAGGCCATCTTCCTGAAAGCAATCTACTTTTATATATTAATTTTGTATCCTGAAAACTTGTTATAATCATTCCAGGAATCTTTTGATTAATCCTTTGAGATTTTCTATGTAGACAGTCATAAAATCTGCAAATAAAGACAGTTTTAACTGTTCCTTTCAAGTCTTTATACATTTTATTTCCTTTTCTTGTCTTATTGCATTAGCTAGGAATTTCAGTATGATGCCAGATACAAATGGTGAGAGGAGATATCTTTGTCTTTTTCCCAGTTTAGGGGGAAAACATCCACTTTCTTATCATTAAGTATGATGTTAGCTGTAGGTGTTTTGTAGATGTTCTTTATCAAGTTAAGGAAGTTCCTCTTTATACCTACTTTGTGAGAATTAATTATGAATGGGTATTGTATTTTGTCAAATGCTTTCACTGAATTTATTGATATATTGATATATATGATTATTGATATAATCATGAGATTTTTCTTCAACCTCTTGATGTGATGGGTTACATTAATTGATTTTTAAATGGTGAGTCAGACTTGCATATCTAGAATGAATTCCATTTTGTTGTGGTGTATAATTCTTTATATATATTGTTTATATATGTTGTTTGATTTGACTTGCTAATATTTCATTGAAGCTTATGAGAAGTAAAAGTCTGTAATTTTTTCCTAATAATGTCTTTTTCTGGTTTTGATATAAGTGCAATTTCTGCCCTTATAGAATGAGGAAGTATTCCCTCTTCTATTTTCTGGAAGAGATGGTAGAAAATTGGTATAATTTCTTCTTTAAATGTTTACTTGAATTCACCAGTGAAATCAACTGGGCCTGGTGCTTTCTATTTTTGGAAGATCATTAATTTTTTCTTCAATATCTTTTATAGATATAGGACTGTTCAGGTTATGTATTTCACCTTGAATGAGTTTTGTTAGATTGTGTTTTTCAAGAATTTTCCATTTCATCTGAATTATCAAATTTGAGGATGTAGAATTATTCATAATATTCCTTTATTATCCATTTTAATGTCCATGGGATCAGTTGTGATGATGCTTCATTAGTTTATGATATTAGTAATTTGTGTCTTCTCTCCTTTTTTCTTGGTTAGCCTGGCTAGAGATTTGTTAATTTTATTAATCTTTTCAAAGAACCACCTTTTGGTTATATTGATTTTTCTCTATTGTTTTCCTGTTTTTATTTTCATTAGTTTATGCTCTAATTTTTTTATTTTTAATTTTCTGCTCACTTTGGATGTAATTTGACATTTCTTTCTGAATTTCCTAAGGTGGAAACTGATATTAGTGATTTTAGAACTTTCTTCATTTCTAAGATATGAACTGCTTTCACTGCATCCCAGAAATCTTGATAACTTTTTTTTTTACATGGGCAGGCACCGGGAATCGAACCCGGGTCCTCTGGCATGGCAGGCAAGCATTCTTGCCTGCTGAGCCACCGTGGCCTGCCTGATAAATTTTAATTTCATTTTTGTTTAGTTCAATCTCTAAATTTCTCTTACGACCTTCTTTGATCCATGTGAATTTTGGAGTGTTTTTTCATCTCCAAATATTTTGAGATTTTCTAGCTATCTTTCTGTTATTGATTTTCAACTTAATTCCACTCTTGAAAATGTGTTAACATGCATTTTATGGCCCAGAATGTGGTCTATCTTAGTGAGTTTTCCATGTGAACTTGAGAATAATGTGTACTCTGCTATTGTTGGGTTTCTGTAAGTATCAACTTGTAAGTATTCTGTAAGTGTCAATTTAATCTTTTTATTGATGGTTCTTTTCAGTTAAACTATATCCTGAATGATTTTAAGCCTCCTCTATCTTTCAATTATTTTGGGAGGGTTTTTGGAGTCTCAAACTAATAGTGTATTTGTCTATTTTCTGTTGCATTTCTGTCAGTTTTGTCTCACATATATTGATGCTTGTTGTTAGGCACATACACACTAAGAACTGTTATGGCTTCTTGGAGAACTGACTCCTTTACCACTATGTAATGCACTTCTATACCCCTCTTGCTCTGAAATCTGCTTTGTCTGAAATTAATATAGCTACTTCAGCCTTCTACTTATTACTGTTAACATGATGTACCTTTCTCCATCTCTTCCATCCCTATATTTTTTCCTTTAGAGGTGGTGTAGGTTTACAGAAAGACAATGCAGAAAATACAGAGTTTCCTTATACCCACCCCCATTTTTAACATTTTGCATTAGTATGGTACCTTGATACATATGTTGAGAAGATATTTTATAACTTGTATTGTTACCTTCATTACAGTTTTTACATTAGGGTTCACTACTTGTGTGGTGTTTGTTTTTGTTTTAAAATTTTGTTCTAGCAACACATATATCTCATATATTTCCCCCATGACCATACTCAGTTATAAAATTCAGCATTGTTAATTACCCTAATATTATGTGTTACTGTAGCCAGTGTACATAAACTAAAATATTCCATGACACCAGCCAGAAACTCTGCACCAATTAATAATTACCTGGCGGATGTCTCCAGAACCCATGGGCCTGTGGTCCCATGGACCCAATGCACCACCAGCTCTGCCATCATGTCTTGTCCTTCGACACCTTCGATCACCAGAGCCCCTCTGGTAGCCCATCCTTGGACAGTCTTCCCAAAAGGTCCTCCCACAGCGGGTGCCTTCTCTTTGGTGCCCCTTTGTGGGCTTGTGGTTAGCGACTGTCTGGGGAGATTAAGGAATCCATGCAGATGTTAATTCTTTCTGGGATGGCATTATAAATTATTTTATACTCTCTGAGTTTTCCAAATTCGCTACATTGTTTGATACTTATAATCAGAAAAAGGCAAAAAACGTTAATATTCCCAAGAATACTGGGAGGAGGCCACAGACAAGTGAGACAATCCAAGTCTCCTCACTAAAAACATTTACTTTGGAGGGGGTGGGCAAGATGGCAGCTTAGCAATGTGCACAATTTAGTTCATCCTCCATAACAGCTAGTAAATAACCAGAAACAGTACAGAACAGCTCCTGGGGCCATGTCAGTGACCGGACACACAGTATACCCTAGTCTGGATCAGCTGGACTGGCTGCAAGCCTCCTCAGAACCATGAGTTCCTCAAGCTGTGGCAGCTGGCACCCCTCCCCCAAAGTCTGCTTCCCAGAGAGGGTAGGAAAGAGACTTTACCAGCACCAGGGGCTGAGCCCAACCAAACGCCAATTGTGGAATTAATTAACAAATTCTGACCACTAAAAATAGGCCCTCAGTTCAGGTGAACCTGGTCAAAGTGGAGGTAGCTCAATTTTGCCCCAACACCAAGGGGGCAGGGCTGACAGAAAAAAGAAAAAAAAAAGAAACAGAGGTTTTGTGGCTGTATTTCTACAAAGATTTGACTGCCTTTGGATACAGTGGAAGTAATTCTCAGTATTTAACTGCTCCAGGCATAGGCAGAAATAAGCTCCTTTAAGGACTTGTCTGGAGCCTGTGCCTCCCCCAGGGGAGGGGTGAAGCCCAGCTCTGGTGGAATTCCTCTCTTAAGGAATTCACACACAAGGGCTTGGTAATTTGAAGCCATTAAAACCAGCCTACAACCTCTCCTCCATCTCCACCATGCCTCCAGCAGGGAGAGTCAGCCAAGACATCTTATGCTGGTGGGACCTGCAGGCAAGCGCCACAGACTGGGCAGGATAAGAAAAATAGAGTCCAGAGACTTCACAGGAAAGTCTTTCAACCTGCTGGGACTCACCCTCGGGGAAAACCAATGCAGGTGACTCTTTCCTCCTGATAGGAGGTCAGTTTGGTCTGGAAAAATCCGGTTGGGGTCTATAATACCTAAGTAGACCTCCGTAAGGGTGGGGGGAAAAGGCACCATACAGGCAGGGCAAGAAACAAGAAAACAAGAACTGAAAAATTCCCCTCTGTTAACCAAAACCTAAGCTAGTGGTCCAGAAAAAGCTGAACTGAATGTCAAAGAACAGATAGACAACAAATTCATCCAGCAAGAAAACTCTAGGTAAAAGAAGTGCAAGCAATCTCCAGAATAAACTAATTAAGGTAATTAAATGCCTAGAGCCAGCAAAAAATAACAAATCACAATAGGAAAATTGAAGATATGGCCCAGTCAAAGGAACAAACCAACAATTCAAATGAGATACAGGAGCTGAAACATTTAATTCAGAATATATGAACAGACATGGAAAACCTCATCAAAAATCAAATCAATGAATTGAGGGAGGTTATAAAGAAGGCAAGGAATGAACAAAAAGAAGAAATCAAAAGTCTGAAAAAACAAATCACAGAACTTATGAAAATGAAAGGCACAGTAGAAGAGATGAAAAGACAATGGAAACCTACAATGGTAGATTTTGAGAGACAGAACATAGGATTAGTGAACTGGAGGGTGGAACATCTGAAATCCGAAAAGAAAAAGAAAATATAGGGAAAAAATGGAAAAATATGAGCAGGGACTCAGGGAATTGAATGACAATATGAAGAACACGAATATATGTGTTGTGGGTGTCCCAGAAGAAGAAGAGAAGGGAAAAGGAGGAGAAAAACTAATGGAGGAAATTATC
This sequence comes from Myrmecophaga tridactyla, assembly GCA_004026745.1. Taxonomy (NCBI): domain Eukaryota; kingdom Metazoa; phylum Chordata; class Mammalia; order Pilosa; family Myrmecophagidae; genus Myrmecophaga; species Myrmecophaga tridactyla. The sequence goes on from PVIY010013148.1 coordinate 52,659, forward strand.
ACTGAAAATTTCCCAACTCTTATGAAAGACAGAAAATTACAGATCCAAGGAGTGCACTGTACCCCAAAGAGAATAGATCCAAATAGATGTACTTCAAGACACTTACTAATCAGAATGTCAGAGGTCAAAGAGAAAGAGAGAATCTTGAAAGAAGCAAGAAAAAAGCAATCCATCACACACAAGGGAAGCCCAATAAGACTATCATAGATTTCTCAGCAGAAACCATGGATGCGAGAAGACAGTGGGATGATATATTTAAATTATTAAAAGAGAAAAACTGCCAACCAAGAATTCTATATCCAGCAAAATTGTCCTTCAAAAATAAGGGAGAAATTAAAACATTTTCAGACAAAAAATCACTGAGAGAATTTGTGACCAACAGACCAGCTCTACAAGAAACACTAAAGAGAACACTACAGACAGATACAAAAAGACAGAGGAGAGGTGTGGAGAAGAGTGTAGAAAGGAAAACTATGAATAGAGGTTAAAAGAAGGAAAATTAGATATGACATACAAAATCCAAAGGCAAAATAGTAGAAGAACTAGAATGCTCCAAAATACATTTGGCAAACACTGAAAATACTGAGAAGAGAAATAGACACATCAACCATAATAGTTGGAGACTTCAATTCCACACTTTCATCAATGGACACAACATCAAGACAGAGAATCAATAAAGAAACAGAGAATTTGAATAATACAGTAAATGAGCTAGACTAAAACAGACAATTATAGGTGAATACACCTTTCTCTCAATTGCTTATGGATCATTCTCAAAGGGAAACCATATGCTGGGTCACAAAGCAAGTCTCAATAAATTTAAAAAGACTGAAATCATACAAAACATTTTCTCAGATCATAAAGGAATGAAATTGGAAATCAATAATATGCAAAGTGCCAGAAAATTCACAAATATGTGGAGGCTCAACAACACACTCTTAAACAACCATTGGGTCAGGGAAAAAATTACAAGAGAAATCAGTAAATATCTAGAGGCAAATGAAAATGAAAACACAAAATATCAAAACTTGTGGGATGCAGCAAAGGCAGTGGTAAGAGGGAAATTATTGCCCTAAATGCCTATCTCAAAAAAGAAGAAAGGGCAAAAATCGAGGAATTAACTGTCCACTTGGAAGAACTAGAGAAAGAACAGCAAACTAACCCCAAGGCCAGCAAAAAGGAAAGAAATAACAAAGATTAGAGCAAAAACACATGAAATTGAGAACATGAAAACAATTGAGAAAATCAATAAAACCAGAAGCTGGTTTTATGAGAAAATCAATAAGATTGATGGACCCGTAGCAAGATTGACAAAAAGAAGAAGAGAGAGGATGCAAATAAATACAATCAGAAATGGAAGAGGAGACATAAACACTGTTCCCACAGAAATAAAGGAAGTAGTGACAGGAACAGCTTTATGCTAATAAATACAAAAATGTAGATGAAATGGACAACTTCCTAGAAAGGCATGAACAACCAACTTTGACTTGAGAAGAAATAGACGACCTCAACAAACCAATCACAAGTGAAGAAATTGAATCAGTCATTAAGAAGCTTCCCAAAAAGAAAAGCCCAGTACCAGATGGCTTCACATGTGAATTCTACCAAACATTCCAGAAAGAATTAGTACCAATCCTGCTCAAACTCTTCAAAAAAATTGAAGAAGAGGGAAAGCTACTTAACTCATTCTATGAAGCCAACATCACCCTCATACCTAAGCCAGACAAAGATATCACAAAAAAAGAAAACTACAGACCAATCTCTCTAATGAATATAGTTGCAAAAATGCTCAACAAAATTCTAGCAAATCAAATCCAGG